>JBBMEG010000021.1:4351303-4361542 GCA_037832605.1 Cyclanthera cordifolia
AGAGAGAGAGAGATGTATCGGCACAGCACATAGATCAAAAGCACAATCATGCTTTTTGCTTATTTTACTTTGAAACAGAAGACAAAAGTTACAATAATTATTCAATAAAATTAATAGCACAAGATATTCGAATATGTAAGAAATAAATTATTTCCATCGCCCTCTTTCTTGGGCGAAAGATCAGAGACTCCCTGAAATGGTTTGTTCTTCAAGGAGATATCACTGGCTTAACACCGATGTTATGTTACAGCAACCAGAGCACCAACTAACATACAAAAGGCGCTAAGGTGGCGTGTCTCCCATTGTGTGATCAATTCCGAGGGGTCTGGATTTTTCGTTTTCGAAATCTTGTGAGATTTAACTTTTCTATATCTTTTTGTGGTATAAGATAGGGATGGAGAGTGACTAACAGTTTTACAGTTTGCTACATCTTCTGGGAAGTTGGATCTGATAAAGCAAGCTCGGCGTACATGTTCGATATTGCATCGGCGAAGTATTCTTTTGCTTGGTTTCTCTTTATCTGTGGAGAAAAATCAGAACATATATCATGTCAGTTTAATCATTTAACAACTCTCTAAATAATTTCTACATTCACCACTTGCCTTAAATGTGGGAGTGAGAAGACCATTCTCCAACGTGAAAGGTTCATGGACCAAAGTGACAGCTTTGACAAATTCAAAACCTCTCAACTGGAATTAAACGAGGAGACTTTGTTAATAATTTCAAAAGGAGCAAATATGCTTAATTGAATCGATAATGTATGCAGTTCCTTGCCTGTGCCTCTCTTCCTACGGCATCCATGTCGGCCAAGACTGCAGCTCTTGCTCTCGGGTCATTGCAGAGTTGCGCTAGATCAGTATACTGCACATAATTTGGTAGACGAACTATAGTTAGAACTTAGAAAGATATGAAAAAGTGAAGCTCTAAGAAATTGAGTTGGTTTTATACCGCTGCCCTCAAGTTGATCTTTTTTTGTGATAAATACATCGTTTCTAATCCAGAAAGAATTGGAGGATTCTGGAATTTTCTCAGTAAAAACTTTTGTTACTTGTCCCAAGGGTAGTAATTTTTCTGGAGAGTTGCTGGAACGTTTAGGGAAAGTGTTGAATTATATAAACCACCTATCAACCTAAAAAATTTAAGCCGATAGTTGAAGTAAATTTAATTATATCAACTAACACTCTCCCTCATTGGTGGACTTGGAAATTTTATAAATGTCCTATAAGTAGAATTAATTTTAAATTAAGAAGAAAACAACACTGCAAAGATTCCAACTCAAAACCTCCTGCCATGTTGAATTAGGTTAAATCACCAATCAAAGCTTAAACTTATTTAATAGGAAGTTAAGTCTTCAAAAGAGGTGAACGTTTCCCTTTGGTTCATGATTCAAGAAGTTGGATCACTGTGGAGAGGCTTCAAAAGAATTGTCATTTCATGTGTCTAATGTATGTCCTTTGTACGAACTTTGAAGAAGATATGAACCATGTGTTCTTTCATTGCTAACTAATACATCAGGAAAATTTGGTTAGCTGTTCTCCAAGACTTTGGGATTTCCATCTTTGCCATTAACTTGGAAGGTGGTTGTTTTATTTATTGATGGTCGAAATTTTAGACATATGCTAAGATTATGTATATGTCAAAGCTTTGTTCGGGGGTTTGGGAAAAAGAAAGAAACTCCTGAATTTTCAAATACTTTCATTAATAAGAAACGAAAACATTTTCAACTTCATTGATAAAATGAAAATGTTTTAGTGAATAAGTGATGTAGAAGAACAGATGGCCACACTTTAGCCTTTTATATAATAAGTCGATAACAAAGAAAATAAGCAAAGTACTAGTTCTTGGGTAAGACTGAATTTTCAAGCATATTTCATGGATAGAAAGCTACATGTGGCTTGCTTAAGTGTTTATGAACTTTGCATATTCTGATACTCAAATGAAACTTCTTCCCTTAAAGAACCTTGAGTACATGGAAGAATATGCGATAGGTATTTAGATTTTGGTGAAAGCTTCTTTTGAGTTTCTGTTGTGGTTTTTCCTTTTTGAAGTTTCTTAATTAAAGAACAAACAATGAAGCCAACATAAGCATGGTTTAACTGGATCCCACTACTCGTGATGTCGAAAACAAACTATGACTAAAAATCCAAACTCCATGGCGCATGGAAATATGAAAGCTTTGGTTGAAGTGTTTGCTAACCACTCGCTTAGTTTCATCGGAGGTTTAAATTTCTCAATTGACTATAATGAAAAGTTAAGTGCTCATTTGAAACTTAATTTTAGACTGAAGCTCAATGACATTCCCAAAATTTAGAAACAAACTAACATACCTTAATGCCTTCAGAAGAAGCCCAAGCTTTGAACGTCTCCAGATCAACTGAAACTACAGCTACCAGAGATGCATTGAAGCTATCACCTTCAGTAAGTAGTAAAGAGCATAAGTAACCAAGCGGCTCTAGACATTGTAGCATGCATAAGAACCAGTGCTATAGCATGTACAGAGACATAAGTTTTAGAATCCCATTTCTCACCGTAAACAAAGCATTGGGCGACAAACTTGCACTTCGCGTACACATTCTCAATTTTCTCTGGTGCAATGTACTCTCCCTGTGCCAACTTAAAGATGTTCTTCTTCCTATGACGAAGAATATTACTTTTAATAAAAAGATTGAAATCCTTCATCACAAAGACGTATAGGAGATTTATTTAAGCTTTTGATGGAATTCCATATAAAAAAATGAATATTGATAAATTACACTGTATCTACAACCTCCTGGCAATTCTTCAGTGGCTTCAGTAATCTTTTTAACCCTACAAGTTTGTTCGGATTCTATGAAACAAGGAGGTAGAGCTCACCTGTCAATAATTTTTAAGCGACCACCAGGCAACCATAGTCCAATATCTCCAGTATGGAGCCATCCGTCTTCATCAATAGTTTCCCTCCTGTACAATTTAAATCGTTTTTTAAATCCTAAGGTACTAAAATCAATTAAATCCATTCAAAGAGGTGAGCAAATAAATTTTTTACGTCTGCATTTCATCATTGAAATAGCCTTTGAAAACAATGGGACCCCTGACACAGATCTCACCGCGAGAATAGGGCTGATCATCAGATGTGTAATTCATCTCTGGAACATCCACGAGCTTTATTTCTAAGAACAAATAAAGGAAAAACTTAACCCAGACTTGGAAATATGAACTGAAAACAATTACAGTGCACTGTGCAACGGAAAAGGTCCCAGAAATGATGGCAGAAATCAAGTTGGTGCAAAACCATATTAATAAAATCTGCATCTTTGATGTTACACTAACTAACTTCTTTTTGTAGGATAAATTAGGATAAATTATTTGCGGGGACAAATAATATCGGGTAGTATTACACCCTTGGGTGTATGAAAGAAAATTTTAAACCTGCAATTTTACCATACATCCCATCCCTTCGTTACCATACTCACTTGTAAGAATCAGCAAGAACTACAAACACAATACAATTGCAAAATAACAACGATATAGGGACAGTTCTTCGCTAATCAATGGCGATTTAACATCAATATCCAAAGAACAATAACAAGAAATTAACAAGATAGAAAAGAACAACAAACCCACGTTGAATTCGAGAGCATTGGGAATCTCTCCTCCAAATACTATGACTTACCCTCAAAAGTAAGACCTCCCCTCTAAACCTCTCCCTACATAATTTATACCTACGAGAGGATCGCTCACCACTCTCCCTCCAACCAATTACTAGGGAACTTCTCAATTTGTGCTTTCTAGAATATTCACTAGAATTAGAGGCTTTACCGGTAGTAACCAAAATGAATAATTATTCTGATAAGATGCACTTTAAAAAGCCATTTTGTTAGACACTTGTTGGGTAGTTAGAATTGGAGGTTAGTTAGTTAGTTAGTTAGCCCTAATAGGGGCTATATAATCTACTACTGTCCCTAATCAATGAAAAAGGGGAATGAACATTGAATCTTGAGAGAGGGGACCTTTGATAGATGCTATCATATTCCTTTTAAGAACTACACTTCAAAGCAATTTCTCACAGTTCCACAAAATTTAAGTTTATTGTACATCAGAATTCCAGTAAAATAGCCGAAGAGTTAAGATGCAATCCTCATCAAAAAAAAAATTGTACATTTAACACTAGAAACTCATCAAACATCACAACAGCAGCTTACCACAAGCCGGGTTAGGAGAACCAACGTGACCACAAAGGGTGTCGACTGGGTCCATAGCACATATAACACAAGACGTTTCAGTCATTCCATAGCCTTCAAATACTATACCACCAAAGCAGCTGTGAAGCAATTACATCTAACTCTTCAGAAACCAAAAAGAAGTCAAAATAAAAATAATAATAATAGCCAAAATATTTAAGACTCACATCTTTAAAAATTCCAATATATCTGGAGACAACGGTGAGGCACCTGATGCCAAGACACGAACTCGTCCTCCGAGCTTTGCCTTAATCTTATTAAATACCAATTTATCCCAGATGGAAGATGGACTTTTTCCTAATAGTGATGCCCCGACAATACAGAAGAGTCAAATCGCAAAAAACTAGAAAATACTATTACATAAAAGAGGAAAATACAAAGATTGAACCATAAAAATAGATGCAAGAATGGAATAAGCAAAACTTCTAAAAAGAGATCAGGGCAACGATTTAGATAATTTTGGCCACTTAATGAACATAAAATTTTGAGCCAGAAGATTATTTGACAGGCATAAGGCTTAGACTTAATTCCCCTATGATGAAGATCATTTGAGGTCTTAAGCCCCTGAGAAGTTAAATTCTTCATTTGTTCCCTTTCCATAGAAGCCTAAATATAGAAGTATTCCAGTAAGACTACAAAGAAAATTCCCTCAATGGTTTTCTAAATTCCCTCTAGGTTTGCAGCTTATGTAACGGCAATGAAGAGACATTGGACTATATTTTCCTACATTGCTCTTCTGCCAGTAGATATTGGCCCTTTGTACAGTGCCTCCCTGCTACGGAGGGCCTTTTTTCCAAGACTTCAAGGTGAAGCTGAGGTTCTGAGGAATTGCACTGTGAAGGCAGTTAACATTGAAGGAAAGAAATAGCACAACGTTTAGGAAAATGTATCTTTGGATTAATTTTACAACAATGTACATGAACCTCTTCTGGTAGTGTCCCAACCACATAAATATTATAGTAACTACAGTTTATGGCCAACTATCGATTAGAAACAAGTATTTTCTGGGACGGGTTCTCTTCTCTCTACCACCTGCCTTTTTGGTTGTCCTTTCTTCTTTTAGTCTATAAATATTTTGGATGTTTTTTTTAAAAAAAAAACTTTGTAGACAAAGATAAGTGAGGTAAGAAAAAAATAAAGAATTTGATCTATACAAATAGTAGAGACAATATTGTGAACTTTAAAATGTGGTTTTGTATAAGAAAACCCCAAAAACAACAAGGAGGGAGAGAGAGATCTTGGAATCTTAAAAAATTAAGTGAACAGAAACATAGAAGTATGCAGCATGTCATGCAAACCTGAATCTGATCGTTAAAACCATACCATTCATTATTGCTTGCTTCTTGGAATTGTAAGCCGCATTAAACAGTCTCTCCTTCAGCACGCCAGAGGTCTTTACAGCATTAGTAATTCTGTTCACCACATAACCGACTCAATAATAAGTGAATATTTTTTATTAAAAAAACAGTATAGAAAAGAATGGTATTTTTTCTGATTCATCAATAATAGTCAATGCAAAATCTTTTACCCAGCATATATTCTGTTATACAGCCTAGGAACGCTGCAGAAAATTGTAGGTCTTAGCGTAACCATATCATCCATTAATTTCATATTATCCTGAACACAAGTATAGAAGACCGCATCAGATTGCCTCAAGTTATGCATGAAATCACTCTCGGGTTCATAATAAGCTGAGGTAACATAAATGACAGTATTTATATAGTTTCATACCCCCTGGAAAAAGCCAACAGCAACCCCAAAATAAACCGCCGAGACCTGGTTAGCCCGTTCATATATATGCGCCAAAGGGAGGTATGATATGTATCTGATAATTAGAATGTAAATCAGTAGAAACAAAATATATCAATCAAATTAAATGATAATGTCACGCTACAGTAATGTAAAATTGGAACAGATGATGCTCACACATCTGAGGGGTAAAGTTTCAAGACAAGAGAACATCCAGCAACATTCGCAATAAAATTTCCATGTGTTAGTACAGCACCCTGTCAAAATATTAATGTGAAAATACGAAAAAATAACCTTATTAGTTATTAGTTATTAGGTTTGAAAAATCAAGCCATTTTTAAGCAATGTCAACAGCTTCACGATCAGAAAGAAAAGATTCTTAGAAGTTACACCTTTGGGGTCCCAGTTGTACCACTCGTGTAGCAAATAGTTGCCGTGTCATCAGGTTTTGGGGGGTGAAAAGGCTGGATGTTACTGCTACCCTGGAAGAAAGGAAAGAATGCAGATGACAGGCTTATTCTAAAACAGGTGGTATAAGTCCATCGTTAAGAACTACTTGCTGGTAAAGTTGTAGTAGCTATAAGAATTTAGTGGCAAGAAAGACTAGGACATACTAGTTCATTCTATATATATTGCTTCTAATATAGAATAATTAAATAAAATGCTCATATTTTTCTTGCTTTGAAACTTCCCATTTGAACACGCAATATTGCTTCAAAAAACAAACAAATAATGGGACATTACATGACAGACCGATACCATACAATAGCAGAAGTCTAGATGAACTCTTACAGCAGAATGAAACATGGACAATTTAACAGAGAATCTGCAGAGTCTTATAGAAACCATGTCAACGTATGTTACTCATCCTTGTGTCATCATGGGAGGATTTTTTTCAGTTTTTTTTTTCTTCTTTCCTTCTCCTTTCCAATTATATCATGGAAGACTAAGGGCTTACCTGACTAAGCAAACTTGCATAGGTTAGAATCTGAACTCCAGTTGATGATGGAAGGGATGGTATTTGATCATCTATACCACCTACAACCTATAAAATTTTGGAGCTAAACTAATTAATAATTATAACAAGCAGCTGGAGATTAACATCAAATTGAGATCAATTACAAACAGCCGGTGATCCATACCACAATCAGGCGCACGGTTGGAATTTCTGACAAGAAGCTCAATAGCTGCAAATTGAAAGTTAAATAATAAGGAAATATTTTCTGAAATCAAATCTTCAATTAAAAAAAAAAAGGAGGATGTGGTTGAAACCAATTTCTTGTACAACTAGAAACTGGTCCTGTTTCTATTGGATATTGAAGTCAATTTTTAACAATGCAGTAGACTGACTAAATTCTAATGCTTCACTCACAGAATTCAATGTCTGAGGAACACAAAATATAACTTGCACAAGAGCATGCTGTACAATGTATTGGACGGCATCAGGACCTGTAAAGAGAAGTATAAGCACAAACCAAAGAGAATTTAAAACAAAAACAATGTCTAGAAAAGAATTAACAAACCAAGAGTATCATATAAAGGAACTGATATGTAAGAATATGCTGAGCAGGCGTGATCAACTACAATCCACTCAGGTCTATTGATGAAATATAACCCAATGCAAGATCCCTGTGTCAAGGATGCCAAGAATAGTTAGGCACACTAAAGAAATTACAGGATAGGGCACTTGTCACCGTAAAAAGAAATGACAAGTTAATCACTATTCTATATCTAGGCATTCACCTTTGGTATACTATGATTTACAAGACCAGAACCTATTGCTGTTCGAGCAGTACCTGCTTCTCCATATGTCATCCATTTGTATCTTAAAGGGTAAAAGGCTACCGTCAAAATTTATGGAAACAAGCACTACAAACAATTTGAGATTTAACAAGTAGCATAAAACTCACTCTCCAACTGTTCCATCACATCGGATCCGGGTACCTAGATATTTATAGTCCCGATATACTTCGACTGAGCGCCTAAAATGGATAAAGTTAATTCACAAGTCAAAAGCTATTTATAGGTAAGTAACATTTACAGTAACAAAATCATCTTTGCGTGCAGAAAGAAGATAGAGGAGGTGAAGATACTCACGTAAAATTATCATGCAATGTACAAATTTCAGGATGATCAGGAAATCTATCCACAAGCTTCATAGGCAAGCGAGCAGATCTATCATGATGAAACAATTGATCTTTATGAAGCATAGTCATTCAGAAAGGGAAAATCATGTTCAACAACGCATTAATATATTTACCTATATACATTCCACTTTCCAGTCTGCAGTTTCTCTGGAAGCACCACACTGTAGCCATCTCCTGCTAAGAGTTGATAACTTTGACAATGTCAGCAAAGCATGGAAGAAGAATGTCAACAACTAGCATGATGCATGGCATATAATTACAATAACAGGGTACAGCATTTCCCGTTTCTCTATATTCAATGATGATAGACGGAGATGATGGTCCACTAAAATTATCTGAACTTGTCATGCATAAGAACTGTGGCTCGCCAAGTTTGTAACACCTTTTTGTTTGGATTCAGATTCAAAATTTTACTCCCTTCTTACCCAAATACCAACTAGAAAGCCCAAAGCTCTAGCCCAATAATTACAATCTGGAGTTGATCATTCCTGCAATAGAGAACAGCCCCCAGAAACTCTACTACTAAAGGTCTATGCATTCACACCGTGCAGATTCCATAAGAGTAAAGGAAAACATAGAGGATAGTTATAAGTTCTAAATAGATATGATTCCATCTCAAAATCAACAACTTTTCACCAATCAATTCCAATTCCAATGCAACACCGCACCAAAGATTTTAACAACTTTGATAAAAGAACTGCAGCCCTGTTGATAAAGGTAGTCGCAGCTCAGAAAATGGGACCGCATTTTGAAAAAGTAACCCAACCATTTCCATGTTCTAAATCAATAGACTCATCAAAATTTCGATGGTGAATCTGAGATTCTTAAAATAGAAAAAATGTGTCTCCAAAACTGTGCATACTGATTTCATTAACCTTTATTTTCCATCGGTTCTTCAACAACTAGATTTTAGGGATAGTAGTTCAATTCCCGGTTGAAATTGTCCTTCGCAGCATCTAGATCCTCTGAAGTCGAGCGTATTAATAATTAACCTTTCTTATAAATGTCAGGATATTTTCTCACTTCTCTAATGTGTCTAATATGGGATAATAGTGAGATCTTTAGCACGTCCTCTTAAGATGGTGATTCTTTTAGGTTCACTAATCTTGAATCGAATTTCAATTTCATTTTCATTCGAACGAATACCTGTTTGAGTTTATGAACTCTTATACTATATTAGAAAGTGTGACTATCCATCTCAAAATTAATTGACAATGAGAAGAGTAGCCCATTATCTTATAAATATTAAGATATTTTCTCACTTTTTTTTAATTTGATAAAATAGTGAGATCCTTAACATGGGACACAGAAAAAACAAGAAACAAATATGAATGATATGAACCTCGTACATTTGCATATCAGTCCCAATCCGTACAAAACAAGAGTAATCCGCGCGATGAACAACGCCGGGAAGGCAGACCGGACCATAAAAAAAAAACAATAACAACAGAATCAGATTACAAGAAACTCTCTTAGCAACGAGACGACAATGTACAGAGCCAACAAGTGTACAAGCTGCCAGCATTTAATCATAATTCAACAATACCAATGCGTTTGGGCAAGAAATCATAGTCCGTATGTCCAACATTTTCTCCGATTGGCCGAGAATTAAAAAATGAAACGCAAGCCAAAGGTCATATCAGTTGTAAAACTTTACAGATCCCTAACTTGTCATAGAACCGCAATTACTAATCTGATTCTAAACAAAACACACCACTGAGCTGTACACACATCAATATAGAAATTGAACAATGAATCAATAACCAAAAGAGAGAAAGAAGCAGAGAAAGACCGTTGAAAAACTCGGCGGCAGTAGCGTTCAGACGAAGCTGAGAAGAAGAGAAGTCGCCGTCAGCAACAAGATGATTCTGAATAGCATGAAGCCTACGTCGAGCCGATGAATAATCCATTAGCAAACCAAGATTCTGAGTTCGCCACCAGCCGATAACTGTAGGGGAAAAAAAGGAAAATGAATACAGAATCAAGAGTTCAATTCCTCGATTAGAAGAAAAGAAAAAATCATTTATGCATACCGGATAGAGAAATGTTTTGGCACGCAACTTTAGGTAGGTGATGAAACCATGACGGAAACGTAGCAGCAATTTGGATTTAGCTTTTTTTTT
>JBBMEG010000021.1:4368847-4390929 GCA_037832605.1 Cyclanthera cordifolia
GATATAATTCGACTAGTCAAATATTTGTTATGCCATAGTAAGATTTACTTTCTCAAATACTAAAATTAACATAAATACTAACTAAATAGAAAGTTCTCCAACTGAGACAAAAAGAAAGGACCAGTGTCCACAAACACTTGTAAACTACAATAATATTATTATTAAAAAAATAAATAAAATACAATACAAGGTGCTTTAAAACCACCTATAAAAGTACCAAAATGAAGAAGAATAATAAATTGCATAAATTATGTACTAACAAAAAGTAATAAAAAAATTTTAGTACAAACAAGTAATAACTCTGTTGATTGGTCAAATAAATCAAGCATATTGACAACTCATATACCATGAATAAATCATCATGCTACAATATGTGTCCATACCTACTTGTCAAATGTAATAAAACATATGTTTTGTACTTCTCTTGTGGAATTTAATATATGTTTCACAATACCTTTGATTTAGAAGTAGAATGGTTAGATATATAAACAACATATTAATTCACTCCATTATCCATATAAATATTACATATGAGGAATTTTAAAGATTAACAATATATATATATAGAAGAATGTCGACATTTTATAAATAAAATTAATTATCACAAAAAAAATTATTAAATCAACTTTAATAGATAGCTATAATATTGATAAATTTCAATCAATTACAATTAAAAGTTTGATAAATGAAACTTAAAATATTTTGTATTGTATAAAATATTTGTAAAAACTTGTTATATTAAAATAGAGATATTGTTATAATTGATATCTAAAACAAAATTCTTATATATATATATATATTATAACTATTTAAAGTATTTTTTATCTATAATATTGTCAATTGGAACTTTTAAAAGGTTTTCAAATCAAATTGAGGGAAAAGATTGGATTATAGCATAAATCGCATATTTAGCATATGGTCCACGCTTGAAACGAATTTAATTTTTTCTGAAATCAAATACTCGTTTAATATTTGTAAGCATTTGGTTCATAGTTGGAATTTTGTAGATTAGTAACCTTCGTAGAATTTTGATATCGTATTAGATAGTATGATGATCACATTAGAACCGATTGATAGTCAGTAGATCAGCACACCTATTTTATTAAGATGTTGAAAACTCTTATCATTTGAGACAATGACATTTCATATTTTAAAAAGGGCGCAAGATTCTTGTAATATTTAAATGGTGGAATATTCAAACAGAGTAATTTGAGAGACATGTGAAATTGTGAAGGGGAGAAAATGATGTGTCATCTACCCATGACACACACACACACCCCTTTTGATTGGGTATCTTTATATAAAAGCAAGCTATGAAAAGAGAGCAAAATCATAAGCACAAGGCTTGGACCTCACATATTCACATCTCACTACAAATTGATGCACATTTCAACTTAGCTCATACCTACTTCTGTGTTCACATTTTTGTTAAACAGTTAATTGATCTTGGTGAATATCAAATGATGTTGACTGCATAACTAAATAATGAGAGAGATTGACTTTATTATGCAAATTGTAATTTCATACAAGATATTATACATTATGGAAACAAATTTATCATTAAAGTGTTACTTTCACAATATTAAATAAAATGTTTATAAAACAAATATCCTAGAACAAAGGGAGATAATGTTCTATTAGTATTTAATTTTTGTTAAGTATAACTAACAAAGATTTAGTTCTAACGAGTGGATTAGTAGACTGAGACTATCTTTTATATCAATCACTTTGATAAGAAAAATAAAATAGCAAAAAGACGATTATATTAAACAATTATATAAAAAAAAAAGACGATAACTTTACTACTGAAGCTAATGTAACATGCCTACCTAACAAATAAGACAACTTCAAGGGAACAAACCCCTTGATACAATGGACCATCAAACCACGAAAAAAAAAAATTTACTAGAAAAAATGAAAAACCGATACAATTTATAATCTTAACAAATATGTATTTTAAATAATCAATTAGGAAATACTAAAAAACAATCGTTGACACTAACTCGATCAACTTTTATAACTACTTTGAGGAGTAAACCAATCACCGTATGACCACTAAAATGGAGGATATACCCTTTCTACTAGCATCATTGACACCAACTTCATCAACCAATCACCATTAATATATCCCACCAATACAAGAATGAAGGACTTGAATCAAAAAAGGACATACCATTTCCCCTAACTGACAAAATACCAAACAATCCAACACAACCATTATCAATAAGTTCCAAAAGTTGACGAACGAACAAAAAACATTAAAAGACACCATCGACATATAGAAAAACGAAGAGAAGTCATGGTCAACCCGAAACAATAAAATTATAGGAGAAATAAGTAAAGTAATTAATCCAATATTGTTGAAAAGGAATAAACGAAAAACGAAATCTCATTGTTATTAATTGATTTCAAGGCGTAATCTTATATAATTTAAGATTATGATAAAATAAATTAATAGTTTTACGAATATACGTCTGCTCATGATCTTGATAATGAGTTTGAATTATGTTATGGCAATCATTTTGAACTAAAAAAAAAAAAAAAAAATCCCCAAATTTGGAATTCGACATCAAATTAAATGGACCTCCCAACTATATGTAATGCTTTACTAAACATGGGGACCGCAGCTAAACGCTACTGAACTTTTTCAAGGTTATAATTATAAAGTGAAAAAGAAAAGAAAACAGAAATATGGGCCCTTGGACTCTCATGTCAGTACACGTGGACAGTCACACCCCCTCCCAATTGGTTCACGTGGACGAATAAGCTCGGTTAGTTTACGCCGCGTCATTTGTTCATTTCATGAGAATAGAAGCCCATTATTACCGGCCCATATCATGTCGCAAGAGGATGGGCCTCCACTATGATAAATGTGGATTTTTATTGGGCCCAGTAAAATGTTGTGGGCCAGCCCCTTCAACCCATTACTGCGGCAAAGCGCACGTTAGTTACTATTTTTTATTGCGGGTTTTACCTTTCGGAGCAATTTTCCGGCGGGAGCGCACGTTAGCTTCTGCTAATCGAAATGAATAGTGCGGTCCAGAGCGGGGGAAGTTTTTGACTGGTTTTGGTTAATTGCGAGCCAGAAAGGAAAATAAAGAGGGAAATCTGAAAATATTCAGTGTGAATTTCCCAAACTACCCTTTAACTCCTCTTTTTGTTTTCTGTGAATCTCCCTTCTTTTTTTTTTTTTTTTCATTTTGATCAAACCCTCAGATTTGGTTCGTATCGTTATCCAAGCTCCTCTGGTTGTTCATGGAGCTTCAGAAGCGGCCAGATCAGAGTCCCCCGGAGAGGAAAGGCCACAAGCGGAAACTGGAGGAGGAGTTTGAAGAAGAACGGGAGATCTCTGTGCCTACAGGGGACGCCAAGCAAGCGTTACTCAGCGAGGTCAGTGCTCAAGTTGAAATTCTCAATTCTACTTTTTCATGGACGGAATCCGATCGAGCTTCTGCTAAGCGAGCTACTCATGTTCTTGCCGAACTTGCCAAGAACGGTATTTGTTTTTTCATTTGCCCAAACGATTTCCTGATCTCGTCCTGTTTCTTTATGCTTTTTATTCTCTTTCGATCTTTGGATTTTCTAGGGTTTGAGATTCTTCTGGCTTTGGATTCTTTATTTTTTTTTTGTGCGTAATTGTTAATTGATCGGAATTGCTGTTTTGTGCTCGGGTTGTTTTCAGAAGAGGTAGTGAACGTGATTGTGGAAGGTGGAGCCGTGCCGGCTCTAGTCAAGCATTTACAAGCGCCGCCTATTGTTGAAGGTGATCGTAATTTTAAGCCATTTGAGCACGAGGTTGAGAAAGGAAGTGCTTTTGCGCTTGGACTTCTAGCTGTAAAGGTCAAATTCAATCTCTATCAATTTTACCTGCTCTATTTGGCGCTAGTTTTCAAATGATCATTTTGTTAGCGAGGATGACTTTTTGTACATGTTTTTTCAGTTAAAGTGGACAGTATCCCAAATTTGCTATACTTTAAATTGTCCGTTTTAACAATATTTCGACCTTGAATTTTGGCATAACTTTTTTTTTTTAAATTTTTGTTCATTATTTAAGGTTTTGCGTCAAGGTGTTGCAACTTGCAAGAGTAAATGCTAACTTTCAATGATATTGCATGCGTATCAGTTATCACCTTCATCCCAGTTCATATGATTTATGCATTTACGATAATGTTTTCTTACCATTTTCTTCTCTTTATCCTCTCTGAACAGCCAGAGCACCAACAGCTGATAGTTGACATTGGTGCTTTATCACACCTTGTTGAGCTATTGAAGAGACACAAGGATGGTTCTTCTCGTGCTGTTAATAGTGTTATTCGTAGAGCTGCAGATGCTATTACAAATCTTGCTCACGAAAATAGTTGCATTAAAACACGTGTCAGGTATGTTTAGCTGTCAATCTTCTAAGTCTTACAACTGCATTGAAGCCTGTTCTTGATGGGGGCTTAAGATTTTAAACATTCAGGATGGAAGGCGGGATTCCTCCTCTTGTTGAATTGCTTGAATTTACGGACTCTAAGGTGCAAAGAGCTGCTGCTGGCGCATTACGAACACTAGCCTTTAAGAATGATGAGAACAAAAATCAGGTAATTGGCTGTGAATGGGATGTTCGGGGACAGGTTTAATATGCATCTCATAATCTTTACTACTGGCAGATTGTTGAGTGCAATGCTCTCCCTACACTCATTTTAATGCTTTGGTCAGAGGATGCTGCTATACATTACGAAGCAGTATGATGTCACAACTTGGATATTTCTTGCTTATTAACAATTAGATATATTCAGTTTGCATTTTGTGAAACATGTATTTTGTGGATTTTTAGGTTGGTGTTATTGGTAATCTGGTGCACTCATCCCCAAACATAAAGAGAGAAGTTCTTCTTGCTGGAGCTTTGCAACCTGTTATTGGATTACTCAGGTATTGTTAACTTCAGGATTCTCGGCACATCTTTTGTTTTCTACTGCTACATTACACGTGTTTCTATAGTATTCTCGTCACTTCTTTTGTATATTACTGCTTCAGCAAATGTCTAGTACTTATCATCGTCTTGTCTTTTCTACATGCTGGCAACATGGCATACTGCCGTTCCTCTTTCTAACATAACTAGTTATGTTGTGGAAACAAAGTTGATCTCCATTAGTCTCAATCATGCTAATCATTTTCCTGTTGTTTTAGTTCATGCTGCTCTGAGAGCCAAAGGGAGGCAGCTTTACTACTTGGACAATTTGCAGCAACTGATTCAGATTGTAAGGTAAATAATGATGGATGATTTATTATTTCATTGCACCAACTTTAATTAAGAGTGATATATTAATTTATCTTATTTTCTTAAATATCTGTATTACTACTAAAGATGCATCCGCCATTCAATTTATGTTATTTATACTTCTTATAACTTTCTTACCTAACAAATGAAACATTTGCAGATTCACATTGTACAGAGGGGTGCTGTTCGTCCCTTAATTGAGATGCTTCAATCACCTGATGTGCAGCTTCGAGAAATGTCAGCTTTTGCATTGGGGAGATTGGCACAGGTACTATAGTTCATATTCTTTATCTTCCATTTAAAGTTGCACCTGGTGGCTATTTCCAAGTTTATAACTTATGATTTGTGTTATCTTTCATTCAATTCTCAATGACTGCTTGGTGCATTATCAAACCAAAAAAAAAGAAAAACAAAAGAAAAGAAAAGAAATTATTTTACCCAATAATTAATTCCAGAAATTTTCATTGTAATTTCTATAAGCATTATTCTTCTCTTCTCCGAGCCTATTTATTATTTTCCCTTGTGGGCTGTTCTTAGGATTGAATGATAAGAACATGTGATTTTTTTTGCCTGAAATTGAAGAATTTTGTACTCAGGAAACTCATAATCAAGCTGGGATCGCTCATAATGGTGGTCTAATGCCATTGCTGAAGCTTCTTGATTCTAAAAATGGTTCTTTGCAACATAATGCAGCATTTGCTCTTTATGGTCTTGCGGATAATGAGGTAATTTGCCTATTATATTAATATAAATTTGAGGATGAATTGTTTGTTTTATCCTAATGCCTTACTGAACTATCGTGATCATAATTTATTGTGAACTGTAATTGTTTATTTCCTCTTTTAGGATAATGTATCTGATTTTGTAAGGGTGGGAGGAGTTCAGAAACTGCAAGATGGAGAATTTATAGTGCAAGTAACTTAACCTTCCTTATCTATTTAGTTGGAACTGTTCAATTGGCCCCCGCCCATAGTGGTGCTTTCTCACTCTCTAGCTTAGTCAAGTGTTAGACATAAATGTATTGGCATTTTTGTTTCAGGCAACAAAGGATTGTGTCGCAAAGACACTAAAGAGATTAGAGGAGAAAATACATGGAAGGGTGAGCTGTAGCTTTCCTGATTTTTTTTTTTAGATTTTGACATGTCTAATGTTCTAGTCTGTTCAAATGCCAATATGGATGTTTTTTAATTTAATAACATTTTTTTCCTTGCTCAGGTCTTAAATCACTTATTACATTTAATGCGTGTGGCTGAGAAGGCTGTGCAAAGACGAGTGTCTCTTGCTCTTGCTCATCTTTGTTCACTCGATGATCAGAGGACCATATTTATCGATACTCATGGCATGTCATATTTTTTGAGTTTTGTAATTTTTTTTCTTCCTTTGAGTGGGCAGTTGGGTAGAAACTTGTTTTTATGGAATACAGATTTTATTGTAGAACTAACATTTGTATTTTCAGGTCTGGAGTTGCTTCTTGGCCTGCTTGGTTCTTCAAGTCTCAAGCAGCAGCTTGATGGTGCTGTTGCATTATATAAGCTGGCAAATAAAGCCATGACTCTCTCTCCTGTAGATGCTGCTCCACCATCCCCAACACCACAGGTAGAATGCTTGTTGATTTATTTCTTCCAACATACGTCATTGAAACATAATGCATTGGCTTGAGATTGAAAACCTGGTTTTGTGAAAGGGAAATAGTGAATGGGAAAAGTTGAGAATTTTTGTCCTTGTGTTTTTGAGGCTAAATATATGGATCTCTAAAAAATCTGTTTTAGCTTCTGGGAGTTTTAAATATTTGTTCCCTGCTCTAATTTTGTTATCTGAAACTGGGCTTAGGATATATAATTTTGATTATTTTCCTTATATTACTGTAATTCTTACATATTTCTTGCAGGTATACTTGGGCGAGCAGTATGTGAACAATTCTACATTGTCTGATGTGACTTTTCTTGTTGAAGGTCGTTTATTGTTTACACTCACGTTTCAATCAACTTATGATCTTTTACTTTTCAAACAATCCCATTTGTAAACATTATCGAGACGTAAAGAGTTGTCGTAAGTTTATTATTAGAGGTAATATTTTTATGTAGAGTTTACAAACTAAACTTATTCCTAAAGCTAATCCTAATTACTATGGCTTAATGGGCGTAACATACGTAATAGAATACTAATATACTAAACTTAATATACTAACTCTAACACCATTCACCTTATGCTTTTCCATTTGGTCTTTCCAGGAAGGCGTTTCCATGCCCACAGAATTTGCTTGCTTGCTTCTTCAGATGCATTCCGTGCTATGTTTGATGGGGGTTATCGGGTGAGCACCTCAATGCGTTTCAAAGCAATTCTGTCGTCCTTGTTTCTAGTTTACTTTGGGACTAGATTTTCAAGTGCAAGTGGTATTTTTTTTGTATCACCTATTCAGTATTTTATAAGAGCCTTTAGGGACCCGCAGCCCGCCTAAGCTCAAAGCACATGTCTAGCACTTCTCCTTGTTGTTTGAGTACCTCGCCTTGAATAGGCAAGGCTCATGTAAAAAGAAGTGTTCTAGGTGCACAAAATAAGTTTAAGTAACCCTTCTTGCATTTAGGGGTTTTTTTGTACTTTGTTAATTACAAAAAACACCATTTTCTAACCCTTGAGGAGTTTTCTTTTTTTGTAACTATTTCAACTCCAACTATGTTATCTCTTCTTATATTCTTCATACAGTCACAAAAAACGCCATTGCCTATTTTTGTGTCATCTAGTAGACTAATGTGCCTTTTTGAGTTTTTTAAAAAACACTGCATGTGTTATTTTCTTTAAGAAAAACAGCACGTGTTATAATCACTGTGCTACGTCATTTTTTGTTTTTCTTGCCAAAGTGAACATAGCTTAGTTGACATTAGAAATGTTTTAGCATCCGCTCGAACTACGGTTTTAGTCCCCTAATGTTGTAACCTCAAAAAAAAAAAAAAAGTCAAAAGTTTTTCCCTATTTTGGGATCAGTGATCATATATCTAATTTAGGACTGTAATAATACCTATAAATTTATCATTCTTGAGCATGTTTATAGTTTTATTAATCAAAGTGGAAATTACTTTGGACCAGGCTTTTGGAAGCACAATTTCACTGTTTGTTTTAAATTTGCATTTCAGGAAAAGGATGCGAAGGATATAGAAATTCCAAATATTAGATGGGAAGTTTTCGAGCTAATGATGAGGTTTGCGAAGTTCCAATTCCAAGAGTTACCAGAATATGAATGCAAGTACACTTATGTTAGTTAACATGAATGATCGTACAGATTTGTTTACACTGGATCTGTGGATGTTTCTTTGGATATTGCTCAAGATCTCCTGAGAGCTGCCGATCAGTATCTCTTGGAGGGACTTAAACGATTGTGCGAATATACAATTGCTCAGGTGAAAAAGAATGACCTAAATTTAATTGTCATGATATTTCGTTCTGTAACTTGGGCTGTCAGACATGCTAATTTTAAACTTGTGCCAGGACATATCATTGGAAAATGTTTCAAGCATGTATGAACTTTCAGAAGCCTTTAACGCCATATCGTTGAGGCACACGTGCATCCTTTTTATCTTGGAACATTTTGATAAACTCAGTGCAATGCCAGGGTATGTACTTCCTTTCAACCTCATCCTCACCTTGTCTTGAGCCTTATTTCATTCCTTTTTACATGTAAGCTTGGTTTATTTATTATAAAAAAAAAAACTTTTTCTGCAGTTAACAAAACTTCTAAGTAATGGTTAACTCAAGTTCGCAATTTTATCAAACAATTGACTTAAAACTTCATTTCAAGTTCCTCAATTTTGGCAACTAACTTATAGATTTTAGATCCTTCCTTGACATTAAGTACTATATGTCTGTCTGGATTGGATTAGTTTATGTGCATTTCAACTATTGTCACGAGATATACTGCATTTTCTAAACATAATTTCTCCCTGCATAGCCAATTCTTCATGCCAATATACATTAGTTTGCGCACCTCATCATCAACCTGTGTATATTCATGGCCAAGTCTGTTTAAGTTACGGTCATGATCAAGTGGAAATGAACTTAAAAAGACCATCGGTAGAAAACATAATTTCTCCCTGCATTTTCTAAGCCAATTGTTGATGCCAATATTTGCAGGCACTCTCATCTAATTCAGCGCATAATTCCCGAGATTCACAGTTATTTTGCGAAAGCCTTGACGAAGCCTAACCTCCATGGCACACGGCTATAAATTGCTGCACCATGCCATTATTCATAATTTCTAACAAAAAAAAACACGATGTACAGATAGTGGTAGATTTGGTTGCTGCTGCCGAGCTAGATTGAGGTTTGAATTTAGTTAATTTGTTTGATGGCTCATGATCCTTTGTTTTTTTTTTTTTTTTTTTTTCCAGCGGTAAGTGTTTTTATATTTTGTATAAAGTAATAGTAAAATGCCATTGCTAGATAGAATGACCTTAGCAACAATCTTATCCTTGAAATGCATTGCATTTATTTTATGAATTGATACGTCTTTCCAAATGACTAAGCTCTGGTGAAGACGCATTCAGTTGGACAACACTTTATTTTTGACACCAGTATTATCAATTTCAGGGGTTTAACAGCCTTTTTCTTAATTTAATTTTATTTTTTAATTACTGTGTAGGTTAATATTTTTTGAATAATTTTAAGGAAGTCACTTCTTATATTCTATACTTATATCGTTATATATACTAGATAGTTTAAAAGTTCTTATTTTCTCTGTGAAGCCCTTTAACAAATTTAATTGCATTTGGATAATTAAGTTCGTAGTTTAAAAATGTAAGTTTGCAAAATTTGAATCTAAACCAAATGTAATATAAAGAATTTTGTATATGGTTTAAAAATGTAATAATCAATGAAATTCTTATTTACAAGAAAATGCATTCTAATTTAAATTGGCTCAATTAGTAATACTAATAGTTTTGAATTTTAATAGTTTTTTTATTTTTGGTCTTCTTAACAATGGTGAGTTCGATTTTCTAGTTAAGAGGTTTTAAAAATCAAAAGTTTCTTCGACAATTTATTTAAGAATTAATTATCCTCTGCATGTAAGATAGCTTTTACTTATTGATGTAGTTATTTATTTATTTATTTTGAAACTTATTTTTTAATGTTATCTCGTAGAAAAGGAATTTTGAAATGTTAAGAAATGGTGGAAGACATTGAGTTGTTGGAGATGAGATAAAATTCTTTTTAGACCTATTGCCATGCACATGCTCCTCTGCCAACATTTTTACTTTTAATATATATATATATATATATATATATATATATAAGCAAAACATGTTGCCTTTTAATTTTGTGAAATTAAATTTATAACCTCACCCACGTGATTGGTACATGCATTTCCTTATTTTCATTATAATTCATATCCTACATGGGACCAATATGATTTGCCTTTTTCCGATTATTTGACAGGGCTCTACTAATTATTGTAAATGTAGTTTTTAGGAAAATTGTATTGGAATCAAATATTTTAATAAAATATAATTATAAATTTATATTTATTGATACCATTTAATATTGTATTATAAAAAAGAATAAGATAATATTAATTAATAATTATTATATTTTTCTTGTGTGTCCATATTTGTAATTATTTTTTAAATTGGATTAATTTGATAAGTTATCTACTTTATTATTATTATTTTTTAGATTAAAAAAAAGTAATTTAAGATTATATGTGCTTATTATTTTGATGAAGAGATATGATTAATAGATAACTAATATGAAAAATGTTAGTACCACGGTGATTGACACTGAAATTAAAGATTAAAATCTCTAAACAATGAAACTAACTCGCCACTAATCTTTACAGTTTATGGTATTGTTTATTTTAAACATGTATCAGCAACTTTATTTTTGATTTCATCTTATAAATCTCATATCAATATAGAAGATTGTCATCAATTATATATCATAATATTTTCTCTCTCTGATTAACGTGAGACTCCTTAACACTATTGAGAAAAAGAGCAACAAATGAACAATTGAATGGTTATATATTTGAATCCCACAAAAAGTAGCACTACATCACTGAAAAAACATATACACTCCGAAATAATTACATGATTTTATTGTTTGGTGGTAATTCAGTTCAACATTAATCATGAAAATTCATATTATATTATTTTTTTTATAAATATTAAAGATAAATAAAAAATATATATTCAAATTATAAAAACCTCATGAATCTAACCCGTCGAATTGAACTGGGTATAATTTCTCAAAAAGTTTGAATCGATCTAGAAAGTGATCATCACCATCCAACACATATGTAACCCTAAGTTATGGAGTTTAAATATTTAACTATAATTCAAAGCTTAGGAACCATCTTTTTATTTTCCCAAAATAATATGAGGAATATATTATAAGATTATTTAAAAATGAAAAGAAAATCTGAAAAAAGTTTGTCCTTCGAAAGCAACTTTGCAACAACGAAACCTGGGCGAAGGGGCCGGCAAGTTCAGAATCTGCAAAAGCTCCTCTCTTCGGCTTTCGGCCTATTGAATACCCTATTCCAAGAGGTGAAGAACACTTCATTTTCTGTTCCATTTTCTTTTGATTACTGGGTTTTTTCTTCTTTCCCTCCTTTTCTTGCTTGTTTTCGTTTGTGGGTTTGCTTCAATCTTCTTCTGAACTTCGTTTTTCAAGTATTTGAAGCTTTGTTTCGTGCTAGATCCATGGTAGATGTTGCTAATGATGATTTTCTCTTCTGGGGCTCATTTTAAGAAAATAGGGTTTGTTTGTGTTCCATGTCTCTCTTTGTAAAAGAGTAAAACACTTCATTTTTAAGTGTATTTGCCATTTACTCTATTCTGGTAATGTTTTTTTAGTTACTCTATCTTGTTGTTAGATTCCATTCTGTTTTTGTAGGGTAATATAGTAGATTTGAATATGGATTTGTACTGATGATGTAGTTGGAGTGATTTTCTTGCTTCTTTCTTCTTCTATGTAATGTTACCATTGATTGAGGGAAGTTTTATTGTAATGGTTGGCTTTCAATCTACTTTCATGGTTTACCCTTCTAGATCTCTACTCATTTATCTTCAATAATTAAGTTTAATATTGGTTTCCCTCTACTCCCCATTATTCTTTCACTTTTACATCACATTTTTTAAGTGTTAGAGACAACGATCATCTACATATGATATTATCCACTTTTGATATAACTCCTGGGACTTTGTTTTTGTTCTTTATCCTAAATGTCTCATAGGTGTTGTTCTTATATACACAAGATCTTCATCCTTAACAATCTCGGATTTTTGTTTGCATAAGCAACAACAAGAATGATAGGCTGATTGCTTGGTGGAACTTGGAAGTGTAACTTGTAAGAAAGGGGGCATGTAATGGTACTGGTTTTAGCTTTGCTTCTAACTTATATCTTTTCTCCAGTGACTTGGATTTGCTTGAGAAGAGAACTAGACACTTCTGTTGCCGTGTGCTAGGGAGCGATGTTGTTCTGATTTGTACTGTTTGATGGAATGAAATTTGTTCTAAAAAAAAAAAGAATCTAAGGCTCTTTTCATTTTATTTGTTGTAGGCAGCTGAATCTTATTTCTGAGTACTTATGATAATGGATTCCGTAACTACAAATTCAGAACGTAGGCCATTCTCTATCAAATTGTGGCCTCCTAGTGAAAATACGAGGAAAATGCTCGTGGAACGGATGACAACTAACATTACCAGCAAATCCTTTTTCACTCAAAAGTATGGTACTCTTGATAAGGAAGAGGCCACAGATGAGTCAAAGAGAATTGAAGACATTGCTTTTACGACAGCTAATCAGAATTACGAAGAGCAGCCAGACGGTGATGGAGGGGCTGCTGTGCAACTTTATGCGAAGGAATGTAGCAGGCTTGTTCTCGAGGTTCTTAAGAGAGGTCCTAAAGTCGAGGCAGACAAGGCGGCTGGATCTGATATCACTAGTGCTCCTCGTGAAACCTTTTTCGACATCTCGAAAGGGCGACGAGCCTTTATTGAGACAGAGGAAGCAGAAAAACTTCTAATGCCTTTGAAAGAGGCAGGGAATTCTTATTCCAAGATATGTTTTAGCAACCGAAGCTTTGGCTTAGAAGCAGCTCGTGTTACCGTGCCGATTCTTGCGTCCCTTAAGGATCAGTTAAAAGAAGTGGACCTCTCTGATTTTATTGCAGGAAGAGCAGAGTTAGAAGCTCTAGAAGTCATGAAATTGTTCTCGGATGCTTTAGAAGGAAGCATCTTGAAGTCTCTGAACCTCTCCGACAACGCCTTAGGCGAGAAGGGTGTTAGAGCTTTTGCCTCACTCCTGAAATCACAGACTTGTTTAGAGGAGCTATATTTGATGAATGATGGAATTTCCAAGGAAGCTGCTCAGGCAGTATCCGAGTTGATTCCTTCTACCGATAAGCTAAGAGTCCTTCAATTTCATAACAACATGACAGGCGACGAAGGTGCTTTTGCTATCGCAGAAGTCGTTAAGCGTTCTCCTCTATTGGAAGATTTTCGTTGCTCCTCTACAAGGATAGACTCTGAAGGGGGAGTTGCGTTATCTATTGCGCTCGAGACTTGTACCGACTTGAAGAAACTCGATCTTCGGGACAACATGTTTGGAGTGGAATGTGGACTTGCTCTGAGTAAATCCCTTTCTCACCATGCTAATCTAAAGAAGTTGTATTTGAGCTACCTAAACTTGGAAGATGAAGGCTCCATTGCCATAGCCAATGTACTCAAGGACACTTCCCCTACACTTGAAGTCTTGGAAATGGCTGGAAATGACATAACAGCTGAAGCTGCTACTGCATTAGCTGCTTGCATAACTCAAATGCCCCATCTCATCAGCTTGAATTTGGGTGAGAATGAACTGAAGGATGAGGGAACTATCCACATCAGCAAGGCACTTGAAGGTCACATCAAAATAAAGGAAATCGATATGAGTACTAATCTGATAAGGCGTGCAGGGGCTCGGGTTTTAGCTCTGACTGTGGTTCAAATGCCTGATTTTGTGTTACTGAACATCAATGGAAATTTCATTTCTGATGAAGGCATTGATGAGATAAGAGATATTTTCAAGAAATTTCCCAATATGCTCGGGCCCTTGGATGACAATGATCCAGAAGGGGAAGATGGCAACGACGACGAGGAATCTGTAGCGGATGAGAATGAGGAGGATGAATTGGGATCAGAATTAAAGAAACTTGAAGTTAATGAAGAGAACTAGAGATTCCCTTTGATTTAGGCCAGTACAAGAATTGTCTCTTTGACTTTTGAAGAGAGGCAACCTTTGTTTTAGCTTCAGAATTTAAATTTATTTTGAGTATGGTAACATGAATTGACTGGAATATGTTCAATTTTGTATGGGCAGCATGGTGATATAATAGATAATAGTAGTGTAGGATTTAGTTGGTTTTTGGTTAGCATTCTGTCATCGTGTAGACCTGATGGGAATTTTTTACCCTGAACTCTATCTTTATGCTTTTTGGGAGGAATAGAGGTGAATGATGAATCTTGTCCTTGAATTTCTTTTAGTTTTTTTTAAGAGTGGATTGTTTTGCTTATGATTTGTTTTTAGTTTAACAATATATTATTTTATTTTTGTTTTAAAATCAGTGGAGTGATTCGAACTTGTGATCTGGATGATACATGCGGGGTTAGACCATTTTGGCCATCTTTCTCTTATCTGAGTGGAGATAAGTTAGTGCGGTGGAATGAGAAGGAAAAAAAAAAATCACTTTTTATTATTTGGTTTATTAATTTAAATCATATCAATCATCAATTTTTTTTTTTACTTTTCTTTATTTATCGTTTCTATTTTTTTTACTATTCTATTTCCATAATAGCCAAACATGCTTACATAATTCATGTGAGTTGTTTACTTCAATCTTATAATATATTTATATTTCAAGGAAATTTTCCCAGAAATAAACTTTTTCAGTCTCAAAGTTTTTGGTGAATTTCCATTCATTCGTTATATTCAAAATCAAACAATTTTCTCTTTTAACCTTTCAAGAATGTTCAATCTTAATTCTTGCTCAAAATGTTTAGGAATAATAACTATACTAATTTTAAATTATAATATATAAAATGGGTAGTTTAAACTTCTTTTGAATTTAATTTTTGAAAAAAAGTAAAAAAGAAAATCCATTAAATTGAAGATTACTAAAATATTGAAAATAAAGACATTTGATTTTTAAACTTAGAAACGAATTACAATTTTGGTAACTAACTAAATAAATATACATATATATGATATTTATATATACACATACATAAATATACATACATTTGATATTTATATATACACACACACATATACATATCTATATATACACTCATATTATACAATTTCCTTTTTTTCCTCATATTACACAATTCCTTATTTGTGGGGGCGTTTTCTACTAAAAAAAACACCCAAGAAAATTATAAATATGTAAAGATGATAAATCTATCATTCTTTACTAATTTTGAGAGTTCAAAGTTTGAATCCGTATAATTATTAGTTTCAGAGGCGTTATGGATACAACTTTCCAGGTATAAATAAAATTTTGCCCTAAAAACCAGGAACAAAATTGAACATTGGGAGACAAAGCTGAAATGAAGCCAAAACTATGGGGTGGTTGTCTCCTTCCTACAAATCTTATCCATATTTAAAAGGCCTAGAAAATCAAAACAAAACCATAAATTAAAACGTCCCAAATGTCAAGGACAGCTAAAATTACAACATGGAGGAGGAGCCCTAAGAATGAACCATAGAGCATAACTGAATCAGCTGCCAAGTTCAAATCTGCAATGCCCTACATATTGGTTCTTGAAAATACTGGAGAGAGATCAATATTGCTTCCTAATGACCAAGTCCAGCATTCATGGATCAGTAAATATTCAGGGATGAAGAAAAGAGAGGAGATGAATAACGGTGAAGTACCTCTGTTCGAATCGTTCGGCTTCCTTGTAGCGGACATGTATTTAAGTATGAAGAAAATATATCGCGAGCATTTTTACTCTACAAATTACAAGATGTTAGCCAACAACTATGTATTTTAGTATTGAAGTAATCCAAAAAAGAGCATGACTTTTGTCGAGTTCATTATATCACGAAATGCTTCGATATACGCTCTAATATTAAAAACTATGATGTTTACGAGAACTATTAGTTTATGGGAAGATTAACCAAATGGTTCCATGTAAATGAAGTAATTGAAAATCAGACACCTTGAAGTTGTTATCTTCCTCGATGCTCTCTTCCAAACCGGCAAGTCCACCAAAAGCAATCAAAAGGTGCCTGCTATTCAATAAACCCAAAAGAGAAAAGAAACATTAAAAAGAGAGGCCAAAAAAGATAGTTGGGTTTAATCCTTGGTGGACATCTACCTATATATTTAGTTTCTATAAATGTTGTTGACAACCAAATGTTAAGATCAGAATAGTCGAAGTGTGTATAAGCTAGCCCAGATACTCACGAATATAGAAAAATGTTGCAGCTTAGAGAGCTGGGGCTGAGAATGTTCATGTATGAAAATATGATTTTTTTTGAAACATATGTATGAAAATATGTATAACTTGTCTTTTGAAATATGCAAAAAACAATGCTTGCCATGCACTTAATTGACAAGATGCCTGTAAAACCTATTATTTAAGAGCCCTTGTCTGACAGATTTTTCCATTGAAAACCTTAATGTTAATAAAGCAAGCATATAGGGGCACATTCATGTAATTTCTATGGATGTTAGGGAGCCTTTGTTTAGCTATGGAAAAAATTCTCGAGATCAGAAAGTTCAGCCTGCCGAATACAGTTCAAAAGACTCTAAAGATGCTGACTTTAGCTATGCGACAATATAAAAGACTAGAGGAAGATTCAACAAAAAGATAAACAACAATCGTTTCATTGTTTATATTTAAACATTATTAGTTAGCATAAGGGTTCTAAGAAATCAACTTAGGCATCGTGTGCTGATGGCATATCAAGCTCCAAACCAAACTGTCTAGGTCACACAGTGGTGACTTGAGCAGATTACCTGAAAGAAGGTAGTGTTAGTTCTGAGGACTTGATTACAGTTCCGTGCTCTGAGGTGCCAATCAAGTGATCATAACCACCCTTGTAATGAAACAACAATAAAATGGTTATTAACATAATATTAACTGTAAGAAGATTCATGAAAAGGTGTACTAGTATACCTCATAAGAACTCTCCTTAAAAACTGCACTCAAAGAAGAAGCATATCGCACTCTATAACCCCAGTAAAGTCCTTCTTCCACAGGCCTTGAAGATGAAACAACTTGGTGGGGTAGATCTAGAGAGATGAAGTTTAAGATCTTGAAATCCATCAGCAAAATTGCATTGCATCATATATGCCGTGCATTACAATGTTCATAAATTCATTTCTTTTTAATCCTAGTGCCCATAAAAGTGAGGAACCGAGCTAGGCTATGGTAGACTAGAGCTGAAATAGGTTACCCATCTCAACCATTTGAGAAAATTCAAACTCAAACACAAACATATGGCAATCTCCTTGAATACAGGGTCCATAATTTAAAACATCATGTTGAAACAACCATTAACTTGAGAAGAAACACATTATCATCGAGTTTTGTGTGCACCAAGGATATTATCAAATTTATTATTTTTTGGGATATTTGTGAGTGGCTGAGTCAGCATATGCATACCAAATCAAATAATCAATTGATGTATGTTTGATTCTCTTGGAAGATTTGCAAAAAAGAACCACGACCATTAACTCTTGTTAAACTTAGAATGCCACAACATAAGCTAGAAAAAGAGATTGCTGGAATACTTTCATAGTCGATAGTTGTGTAGAAATTTAGTAATCAGTACATCCTAGTCGTTGGATTAGTCAAGTTCAATAGTTAGTCTTCTCTTAGAAGTCCCTACTAGGCCTTTTTTCAAGAGCTATGCATGACTGGTTACTGCTCTAATAAAATAGATAAAAAAGGAGAACAAGACTGGTTAGAAAAAAATTTCAAGAGTAAGTTGTATGAGCTTAGCCAGCAGTGACTATGTAACAATTAAAGGGAGTGTCTATTAATGTATTTGAATGGCACTAAAGTTATAACACTCCAGTTTTCAGTCTCTTGTTCTCTTTTCTACCAGTTTTTTAATGAACACTTGTAGGCATCGAAAATATTGCAGATCTCAAAAATCCAAGAATAAAGCCAATACTTAACAAAGCAACAATAACTTAGCTGCGAGAAAAAGAACAACCAATAATACATTATATTATTCAAATGTGTACTAAAAAAAGGCATATGATATTACCTGCAAGTAAATTGCGATCTGTTCCCATAGCTACTGTTACTCTTATTCCAGATTCAAGTATTTCATCAACTACCACATTCTAATTTTAAATGAAATTATCAACCCGAAGAACAAAAGAATCACAGAGAAACTGAATTAGCATACTTTAAACCTTTCAATCCATCTAAAAACCAACATGATAGTAGATCAAGCTTAATGTAGAATAAACTTTGTTTCCATTATACAACTTATAAAACTAGAGCCTTAATCAAGTATAGCTTTACCTTACTCAGACCAACATCAACAGGTGTTCCTTTAGCATCTGGGGCTCTTTCTTTCTGTGTGAGCGTAACACCTAAGTTATCACGGAAAAGTTAGCTCCAAAATGTAATATGAACAAAGATAAATGCACTAGCAAAGGATGTCAATATAGCTTTCGTTTTAAAGAAAATCCAAGCTTTCATAGAGAATAGTAATTTTTTTTTTGAAACCGGGAAATCGAAGCTTCGCTCCACTATACCCGGGGTAACCACGTCCGTCCCTAGGCCGGGCACGGGAGACATCGAAGGAATGGAGACACGGGAGATGTCTACAAATTAATGTCACAGATAGATCTCGAACCTGAGACCTTGAGGGAGCACCCCTTCAAAGCTCAAGTCTTCAACCAACTGCGTCACACCTTGGGGACTAGAGAATAGTCTGAAAAGGCAAAGGATGTCAACATAATAAATCATAAGTTATCTGTTAAGACACCACTAACGATCAAATGAAAAATATAATTATATTAAGATGCAAGTATATAACAAAGGTTACAATGTCACTAGCCTTTCAAGAGGGTCATGTTTCTCTCAAAGTCTCTAAGATGAGACAATATCAAAACATTCACCTTCTAAGAACTCCAACTCCCCTATTTAACTAGGACCTTAAAATCTGATTACTATTATGCTTCTGACCTCCCGAAATGAGTGGGAAGAAACAATACAGATTGCGGTAGTGATGAACAAAGTCTCAAGTTACAGCGATTAATGGCAGCAAACCAAAAAATCAAGTAGATACTAGAATTTAGCTGCTTCAATCCTTAGCAAAGATTTTGAGCAAAACAAAATTTTCTGATCGTGCTGCCACAAAGAGAAGTCATGAAGGATATGGTTACACTTACAACTACGTGGACAAAAGGGCCAAAGAAAGGGAAGTTCTTCATTAAGAAGCTGGATTGAATTGACTCAAAATTGGAACTGATATGGTTCCCCATCTTCTTTTAAACCCAAGCATCTGACTTATGTGCATATTAAATGAAAGAAGCCAGCTTTATTTAGTCTTCCAGAGTCCTTTTGAACAACTTTAGATTTTTATTTTACAAACTTTTCAACATGGTTGAAATTTTACGATGGCAAGGTAATGATGAATTTCGAGGAACTGTTTTAATATAGCCCAAAGTTCAAAAGAATGTCAACGATCTTCGTGATAAATGCGAATATAATCTGTTAATTCAAAGATGTGCTAGGAACAATAAAGGCCATAACATCCTCACATGCAGATACAATGATCAAGATGCAAATCTAGAAGAAAAATCATAGGAAACTTTAAAAATTTACCTTCTCGATAGGGACCCCATTCATGCTTGCGCAAATGGTGAGGAGCATCAAGCGGGGGCAACATCCCCTATATTACAAATTCACAATAAAATGATCAGAAAAAAAAAAAAAGGCCACTTCTTTGATTAACAGAACCAAGCAAGTAATGGCCGGACCACAAATCTTAGATTGTTGTGCTTTGGGAAAAGAGCTTTTCTCAAGTATTGTGGAGTCTCAAGATACTTCAGGATTCTTATAAGAAAAGCAGCGCCACTTTCTTCCTCATCAGAACTGTTCGCTGCCGCAACATCCGAGCAAGTCACCGAGTTCCTTCCACTGTCGAATACCACCACCTGATACATGCAAAAGACTATCTTCCACTGTTGAACAATTTCAATGACATTGCTGGAAAATTATAAGTATAGAAAGAGGATGAAATTAAAGAGAAAGATGAAGACCTCGTCAATTCGAAATATGGTTGCCGCACGAGCAATTTGACCAGCCAACTAAGTTCATAAACACATTAGGAGAAAGGGAAAGTGAGTTCGTTTCAAAATTAATCACACTATTCCATTTCAGACGCGTAGAAAATGCATTTAGAGAGCAGAAAAAACAAACATTCAAAGAGTATAATCTTAAAACGGAGAGGAGAAACGGGGAGGAACTCGAAAATGCGTACTCTGGTGGCAAGCTCAAGAGATTGAGCGTTGTCAATGATGGAACCGGATACTGCAATGCTCACAGTAGGTTTAGTAATCGGTTTCCTCTTCTCCCCTTCAACTTCTTCAGTCTCGACTTTGTTCTTCTTCTTCTTCTTCTTCTTTTTCTCAGAGCTTCCATTGACGAGCTCAGCTTCATGTTGAGCTTCGAACTCGTCTCTGTCAACTGCCTCCGGTTCCGATTCCGATCGCTGATGCTTCTTCTTCCCCATTATCGAAGTCCTACGCCGGTCGTAGGGGTTTAGCAGGGTTCAAAATACTGGATTTTATTTTATTTTATTTTTTAAGTGGAAACCAGACGCTGATTACACTATTAGGCTTTCTGCTCTTCTATAACAAAAGCCCAAATTAGGCTCCCAATGGCCAATAAATGAAACGAACTTTTGCGGCCCATCTTAAAATACTGGGCTTTCCGCTCCTATAACAAAGCCCAAATTAGGCCCCAATGGCCCATAAATGAAACGAACTTTTGTGGCCTATCTTAAAATGTTGGGCTTCAGTGGTTAGGCTTACATTATTATACAACGGCCCGATATTTGTTTGGGCTATACTCTATAAACAGCTAAGCCCATAATCGACATAAAAGTCTAATGCGACGGTAAGTTATTTTTTTTAACTTAACAAATTAGTTAAATCTAAAAAATAATTATAAATATAATCTCCGATTCTTAAAATCAAATCCATAATGTGATATCAAATTAGATTATCATCAAGCAACGTAAATAACGCTTCACTAATCTTTTGAGTGGCTGTGTAAATTTATAGAAATGGCCCATATATGTAAAATTATAGTGATATAGTAATAAATAAGATAAAAAAGGTTTAAGCACTGATTTATATATAAAAAAACGAATAAATATTTTATTTTTAATAACAAATTATAAGTTTCTTTTTGAGATAGCATATAGTAAAAAAAAAAAAACTGTAAAATTGTTAATAAAATTTCATTTTGATGACGTAAAAAAATATTTTGACCATTTAAGTAAATTTGTGGTGAAGTCTAGTCTGCAACTTTTCACTTTAACGAAGTTGTACATTCAACTAGCCTACACTACAATCCAACAGGCGAAGAAAAGTATAAAGTAAATTCCCCATCGAAAAATCTCGATTGTTTTTTCAAAAATATAAATAAAATACAGATTTTATTACAAAAAGCTGACGTGACTGCCACTGCTCACGACATCTTACTTTAAAATCGGGGATCATTACAAAATCTCAAAAAAATAAATAAAAAAAATCATTATTTGTAATTGATGGTAACAAATATAACAAGCCACACACTTTAGTTG
>JBBMEG010000021.1:4391029-4409283 GCA_037832605.1 Cyclanthera cordifolia
ATCTCAAAAAAATAAATAAAAAAAATCATTATTTGTAATTGATGGTAACAAATATAACAAGCCACACACTTTAGTTGGTTTGTTAAGAAGAATAATAATATTATTAAAGTTTTTTAATTAAATTATAAATTTGATCTAGACTTTAGTCCTTTCACCACGTTACGCGTTGATTTCATTGTTTGGAAGTAATCTAGTTCAATATAACGATTACGAGTTCGATTCTGAAAATCAGTATTTATAATCCTCTTCTCATCTAATATTTCTTTTAAGAGTATTTTCTAATAAACTAACAATACAAATATAATATAATAATAGATGCGATATAAATTAGAAAGTCCAAACTTTGATCATATAGAATAGAAAGGAGTTGGTAATGTCTTAGTGAAAATACTAGCTAGTTGAGACTAGTTGCGAACATGCATTAGCTTAACAAATCTATTAGTAATTTTGTCACGATTCAATATGCTTTGATGTCTCAAGGAAAACTGGGTTATTCGCAAAATAGATTGCATCCGAGTTGTCATACAACAAAAGAGACGTAACAGAAATTGTAGATCACAAATAAGATAAGATAAGATAAGATAGCCATAACAATGCACAAGTAATAAAAGTCAGTGTTATGTATTTTGTGCCTCTAATTTGATCCGGAAACTATTGATTTAAACCGATAAATTTTAGTCTTTTTGCATGATCCTATTCAATTTTCTGATATATATAAAATACTTTCGTAATTTTGCTACATATAATTTATTTTTATTATTATTATTATTATTTTTTAGCAATTCATAAAAAAAACCCCTTAAATTATAAATTATAAATTATTAATTTTATCCGAATTAAATCACAAAAATTGTGATTATGAAAAAAAAAAATTAAAAAAAGATTCAGTTAGGCGTTAGGTTTGTTATGATGGGTCGTCCGGTTCAGGACAGATTGGACCGGTTGGGCCCATAAGCGGCCAGAAGCAAGATCGTCAAAATCTTGAGAAAATTACAACCGAATCTACTGCAAATTTTTGTCTTCAGATTCATAATACTTGCTCAGCTAATGTCCCTAAAAAACAACAAAAAATAATATATATATAAATATTTATTTATTTATTTATTTTATTTAATTTTATTTATAGCCACTCTTTTAAAGATTGCTTGACAGGAAGAAAAGATTATAAAGCTTTCTGGAAAAGCCAAAAAGAGAAAAGAAATTTAGAAAGTTATCACAACATAATAATTTTGACCAATATCCTTTTAAATCTCTTTGACTGATTGCATAGTACAATTCTGTTTTTTGAGTTTTTATTTTCCTTGGATGGATGTGTTTGTTTGTTTATCTCAGATTATGAGTGTACACAAGTATCGGCAATCCAGCAATCTTGACTATCCAATTTAAACAATAAGAGTCGGGTTGAATTATAATTCTTGAGTTGAATTCGGGTTAATGGGTTGACCAAGTTTTGACTCATTGAACTCAATCTACTGTGAATTAAGAAACAATTTGTACATAAACATATTTAGTGTACAAGAGAAGAGAAATTAATTAACAAAGTTAAATTTGTTATCATTTGATATAACAATGCCCTAATAAAACATATAATCTAGGTTTAAGTATAATACATCTATTTTGCCAAAAGAGTAGCTGAAGTCGTGGGTTCGAATCTCTTAACCTTGACTATTGTAATCTCAAAAACAAAAAATCATCTATTTTTTATTAATTTATTTATAGAGTATGAATCGAGTTTTTTTTTTTTTATAGAGAAAAAATTAGATTAACTTAACCCGATGACTAAATCCAACCAAACTCAAAAATATAGAATTGGGTTATGTTATTCTAATGTATAAGATTGACCATACCGAAATTTTGAATTGATTCTAAAAATTTTCTTAAACTAATCCAAACCAGACCACGTACCACTCTATTTCAAGAAGAATCATCTTAAATTAATAAAATCAAATTGATTGTAATTTTCCAACAAAAAGAGTCTTTGCCAAAATCACACTTTGGTGTGCCTTTTGAATAAACACCCTTATTTTCGTAACTAATTATGTTATTATTATTTTATTTTTTTTTTTTGTCCTTAATCATCATGTCTATTACGTCTAACCTAGTTTTCTTCCCATTTGAATAGATTTGATAGATTTTGTCTCCCATTGTTTTTTGTAATTGTTTGTTCATTTGCAAGTATAATACTTTGAAATTAATTGACTGCATTTCATTTGAACTTAGTTTAATTACTAATAATTAACATTATTTCCGACCAAATATTTTAGGTTTAGTTTGTCGTTTTAATTTCAACTCTCAAATTATTGTCGTGGAGCTAAAAAATATTTTTCCAATCTTTTTGATACACAAAAATAAAAGAACATATGTGAAGTTATTTCACACACACACACACGTTATTATTTTGTTGAGTTTGCATGTTTTTTTTTTTTTTTGAAGAATAAATAATGACATTACATCTTGGGGTGATCACGCTCGTCGCTAGACCACCCACCAAGAGACCGTTCTACAAATTAATGTCACAAATAAGTCTCGAACCTAAAATTTTAAAACATACCTTCAGAACTCAAGTTATCAACCAACTGCCTTTGATGACACATGTATTTCTTTTTAGTTCAATAATAATTAAATAAGGATAATTTTAACCAATAACTTTTTGATCATAAATATCATAGTAATATGTTCTCTTAAATATTCGGAGTTATTTACCTATAATGAAAATGAATTATGAAATAATAGATTAATAGAACATAAAATAATTAATAATTGTTACATGTTTTTAACTTTATGTTGAATTACGACAATATATGCATGGAATATGGAAAGATATATATAGATAATGGAATCTTATTTTAATTGTTTGAACAAATGACATACAAAACGTAATTTCTAAGTACTTAACGACCAAGCAAAACAAAAAAACAAAAAAGGAAAAAGGTTTTTTTTTTTTTTTTCTTTCTTTCAAATATCATGGCTCTCAAAGAAATTTACACGTGGATAATTCTTATTGGTTCCCGAATCCTGCTGTGGATTAGGTCAAATAAATTGGGCTTTGTGTGGGATCGCAATTGACGAAAACTTTCGAGGTAATGGAGTTCTTTTGGACTAAACGACATCGTTTTCTCGTTTTTAAATTATTGCTGCCATTCTACATGGCATGCCCAGCTGCTTTTTGGGTTTGGCTTCGCCTTTTTTGGCTAAATATATTTTACATTTTTATTGTTATTTTACGTAACAAATTGCATGCATCAATTTGCTCCTTTTAATAAATATGTAAATTTTGGTTTATAATATAGTTTATGATCGAATACTGTCGCATAGTTCTTAGGTCATGATTAATTAAATAATTTTAATCCGCTAATTAATTTGACATGTGCGTCACCATCACAAGTGGAACTAAAAAATAATTGTTGCTAATAATTAAAACCTTCCATAATAACTGCAGAACTAAGTAGAAAATAACCGAGAAATTAAAAGAAAAAATAACAAAATAGAACATAAGAATTTACGTGGAAAAATTCTAAACCGGAGAAAAAACCACGGACAGAAAGAACTTCACATAAACACTCTCTTCAAAGCTTATACTACGTACTCACACCTTTTGCTCCACTCTCTTCCTAGAGAATATAAGAGGATTTTCACTAAATGCTTTGAAATCAAAGCCACGTGCTCCTTTTATAGTGCTTCGAGCGCACCACTTCTTGCCTCTTTTCGATGTGGGATAATCCACTTCTAATATTTTGCCAAAATCCAAACAATTCTTACGGTTTAACTTTTGTTTAGTATTTTCTTCAAAAGAAAGAATATCTAATTTAATTATCCCTACAAATAAACAAATAAACAAATAAACAAAAAAATAGAGAAATTAAATACATGGAAAAACTTCAAGATCTCTCCCAAACAAAGAATTTGACTATAGTTAATAACCAAGCTTAAAACGCTTTTTATTGAGATTTTTCAAAATCAAAGTCACGTGCTCCTTTTATAATATTTGCGTATCAGTATTTATTATGTGAGATAATTGTATTCTAAAATATTGTTAATTCTCTTAATTATCTTATAAAAAACTCAACCATGCCTACAGACGAACATATTAAGTCAAAGTAAAATAATATTTATTACAGTTATAGGACTGTTGTGTTATTTCTTCGCAGGATGAATTAGATTAATCTAAAAAATGGATAAATATAGATAAAATTATCTATTTATAAATATATTGTTTCAAATATTTTAGTTGTATAGCGACTATTGTTTTAAGAAAAAAAAAAGATTATATATATATAGAGACAGAGGTATACGAACAACCTGTTACAAGCCTTTTGATTTTTGTTACAAGATAAATAAGTTGATTTCACTAAATTTATATGTCAAATAGCTTCGTTTTATAATATTTAAATGTCTAAAAAATTCGTAATAAATTAATTTTTAAATATTGAAATTATAATTGTCAACATCCTAAAGGTATGTTTATCACTTTTCATTTTTTGAACAAAGATACTTATATATTCTAAAGGTATGCAAGCGACGTACATTATGATACAAAAGAATTTGCCGATTAAGAACAATGCAAGCAACGCTATATATAACATTTCATATCTTAAGACTTAGAACACCAAGATGTCATATTTAAAATTACAATACAGGTTTCACAAAGGTTATAAATTTCTTCATTTTATGTTATAAACTTTTTAATGAAATTAAATACGTACTTATTTTCCTTTTAATTGTAAGGTTATAAATTTTGAATTTAGTTTTAGTTTTTTTAATGGTAGATATTACCCAAAGGACATAAGATAGAAATGATGAGAAGAAAACATGTTTGGTTGATGGTAGAAAGAACTTCTCACAAGTCAATGTTTCAACTCCTTTTTCAAACTCCTCCTCCAAACATATTTTATGTAGACAAAGTTTTCTTACCCCACTTTATCAAAAATAACTTTTACTCTTTTAAACACCTTCATCCAAACATAATTTTTCTGTTCCTTCAAACAATTTCTTATCCAAACATACCACTAATTGAAGCACGAATCCTTCTCATATCCAAATATGTCTCAGTTAACTGTTAGATAAATGAGCACTTAATTTTGGATTTTTATTTTTTTTATTTTTTAGGGTTAAAGTGGAGATCTGAAATTATTATTATAAATCTTTTGGATGGAACCCTACACGTACGTACTGGAGTAGTGGGGATGTTTGTGTGTGGGAGGATTAGGGTAAGAAATTCCACCTCGGTGTGATGAAATGGCATGTGGTGTATCAGTGCATCGTACTCCCAACTTGCACTTTTGGTCCTCCTTGTTGCAAAACCAAATTGCTAATATTTACATGTGCCCTTTAATTCCCCCATACAAGTTTTACGTCTCTATCTACTGTCCCACACTCTCACCGCCTGTTTGGCTAGGATATGAATGAAAAGGAAGGGAAAAACAAGAAAGAAAGGGTAGGGATAAAAAAAGAAAGAAAGAGAGTAAGTGTTGGAGATACTCATCTTAGGACACTTATCTTATCCTGAAAAGTGAGAATTATTCAACATATTTAAAAGATAGGGTGGACTACTCATCTCATAGTCAATTGATTTTGAGATGAATATCCACAAATTTGGATCTAGTCCAAAATAAATTTCTCAAATATGTAATAGATAATACTTTCTAATATGGTATCAGAGCTTCAGGTTATTGGTCCCCAAAATTTAGAGGGGCATTTGATGATCCCAAATTTTCAATCAGACCAAGCGAGTAAGTTAAAGCGGGTATTTCGGTTCACAAATCATCTCAACACGACGAACATACTATGAGGGTGTTTGGATTTTGGAGTTGATGAGAGAAGAGAAGAGGAGAAGAGAGGAAGTGGAGGAAAAAAAAGGGAAATGAAGTGATTTGGAGATATGAAAATTTTGTTTGAGAATTATTAGAAACTAGATAGTGTGTGTATTCATCTCAAAACCAATTGGTCAGGAGAGGAGTAGCCCACATTATCTTATATATGTTCAAGAGTACTCACTTTTTCAATGTAGGACAAATGACCAAAAGGTGATCAGTATCTTTAATAATCTCTAACATGTCATGGCACCATTTAGGGAAAGTCAACTTGGACTAGATCCGAATTTATGGACCGAAAATAGAAGAGAGGTTCAGGAAGAATTTGAGAAAGATTAGATGGACTAAAAGTAAGCAAGAAATTCAACCTTTTCTATTCATTTCCTTCAAACACCTCTATATAGAAATAAGGGCACTTGAAAATAATTATATATATAAAAAAAGATTGGTATATGCATAGTACCCTAGCCAAAACACCTCCTACTTGCACCCTCAAAACTGTACGCTTCTTTCTTGGATTTTTTGTCCCTCCCTCCCATCTGCCCTAGCCCATTCTCTCTCTCTCTCTTCTCTCTGGATATATATCTATATTTTTTAACATTTTTATATAATTATGTGATGTATTATTATCAAAATGACGGAAAACATTATTAGTTTAATCTAAAATAATTACTTATTTAGAAATGAACTTGTTATCAATTCTTTTAATGGGCTGTTTTCTAAAATGAATGGAATGTACTTATTTTAATTTAGACACATACAAATATAAAAAGTACTCATGGCGGTGAAAACTATCCCCTCCTTTTCACGAGTCGAAAAAATATATTCTTTAACTACTGGCTCTTGTTATAATCTTTTACTGTAAACGTATGAATAAATCAAATATTTTTGAATTAGTTATCAATATAGTTAGTCGAGAGATAACCAAGAATAATTTGTGGATGAGGTAAGACTCCTCTTAATTTGGACATTGGAAATTAACCTATAGTTCTCAGAGCAAAAATTAATAAAGTTAATCACCATCAATAAATTAACTTATGTTGTTTGGTTGCATTATGGTTGGGTTAGCCGTCACTAAGCACGTTTAATAAAAGCTATAAATAAATTTTGGAGTAAATGTGACGTGAAATTAATTAGTGGAAATGGAGTTAATAAAAAAAGATTACTCAGACAAAGAGGTATAAGAAATAAGTCAACATCATCCAAAAGTTTTTAAAAAAGTATCAATAATAATTTTAATTTTAATTTTAATTAAAAAGTAGTAGAGACCCAAATGAAGAGGGGCTCCTAGTAAATAATAACATTTCAGTCTTGTTTTTATTTTCGACGATATTGTTACTTTCACCCGCCTCGTTGCATCTGCTGCATGGCTTCTTATACTTTTCTATTTCGATTTCCACCTCTCCGAGATTTCCATTTTCTTCCACTTTCCTCCCCACATCTTCCTCACATTTACCTTTCTCGCCCACCACTTCAACGTCGTCGTTTCGTATCCTAATTTCATTTTCAGTACTTTCTTCTTCGGATTCAATTTCGGGAGTACGACTTTTCAAAATGCTCAGTCGAAGGCGGCCATGGCTTCGTTCGGCATGGAGATACGGAAATCTCGCCGGAGCCTCCACCGCAGCCATTATCAACCTTCCGTCTTCGCGATACGACTGTACACAAATCGAATCCGGACCGGCGATCGTAGTCAACGGCGGCGGGAATAGTTTCTTGTTAATTCGATTGTTCGATTTCACTCGCTTCCTCACCGGAGATCGCTCTGCTTTAAAATCGACAAAAACAGAGTCCTCAATGAAATCTGCTGCTCCGGTCTCGCTGCCTAAATTTTCCGTACAAATCGCCAAGCTCTTCTCGTCGAATGTAAAACGAGAGCGCTTTACGAGCGGAAGAACGTAAGATTCTGATTCTAATTTCTCAGTCGCCATTGGCGGTTTTACTTCGGCGATTGCGGCGTCGTCGGATTGAGGAAGAACAGAGTCGGTAGCGTTGTGATTGGGAAGAACAAGATCCACACCGTTGGATTGATGTACGGATATGGGAGGCTCAAGATCGAGAAAACAGGAATTGAGAGCGACGAATTGTAGAGATGAAGAGAATTTGATACGAGGCCAGGTAGTTTCGATGAATTGAGAATCGACGCATGGTTGGAGGCCTGGATGACAGACCATTGTCGCCATTGGAGAGTGGAGGAAGCTTGAATTTGGGAGTTTAGGGTTTAGAGAGAGAGAGAAGAGATGAGAAGAGAATGTGAGGAAGATGAAGGGTGAAGATTGTGTATTTGTAGTTGAAGAAAGTGGGCAAGGGAGATAGTGAGAAGTGAGGTAGAGTGGTGGGGCCTACTCAATTGCATTTTAAGTTGATTGAAAATTTAAATACTACTGAAATTTTAAAAAATAATTACAAATATTATAATTAAAAAAAGAGAAAGAAATGTAGTCATTGTTTTTAATTTACTTTATAATTTATAATTTTTGAATTTATGCTTTTTTTTCTTGGACAGAAAATTTGAATTTATGTTAAACTATAGTCATTCCTCCTATACTAACTAATACACATAAATGAAAAATAAAGAACATCAAAGGATCTCATTTTGCAAAAGCTTCACCCATAATTCACTTCTACCTCATGCCTCCTTCGTATATCGTCTTGAATGTTCGACCACAACTTTGTCTACGGTTCTACTGTTTTTCGTTCGGTCATAAGTTTAGGGTGATTGTCGAAGCTTCATAATACACGAAAATCAATCGAGTGGTTGCTCGATCCCCTTCATTGTTTGACGAAGCAAACCTAAATTGAAGATAAGTTTATTTACAAAAATGTCACTCTGTTGTGTATATATAAATTGCTCTAATCAAATACCAATTTTCAAGATCAAATTACTAAAGTGGTGAAACTGAATTACTTACAAACAATGAAACCAACGTGACATCAATCATTTCAGTACAAAATATCTTTTATTAATAATACAACTCAACTTATATCATAATATATACACGAGGTTATAAATAGATACAAACATTTTTAAAAAGATTAGAAACTAAAAAGTATAAAAATAATAATTATATAAAATAAAAAAAATTACTACACGTAACAACATTTCATTCATCTATTTTAATTATAGTTATTTTTTTAACAATTTTTATTTAACAAATTTTAATTCATTTTTCAGCTTAGATTGCAAGCTATCAACTGGAGTTAAACTTCTCATTAAATGCTATATCTCTCTCTCTCTCTTTAGATAGTGATTAAAGGCAATCAACAAAACTAAATGAAGAACATGGGCCAAATTGATTAAAGCGAGAGCATTTTGTCAATTTTCTATAAATGATCAATTTTTTTTGTTGTACAAAAAATATTTTTAGAACTTTTGCTACACATGAATATAATTTTTTTTTCTATACATGAAAAAGACCTTAAAATAAATATAAGCAGATACAATTATAGCGTAGGTAAGAATATATATTTTAAAGTATTTATAAATTATAGATCAGATTAACTAGTCACATAATCAAATAATCAACTCAATCTACCAAAATTTCATTCATTTAAATTCATTGAACACAATCCAATCTATAAAGGGGTGGTTGAATTTTGAAGTTTTTAAGAGGGGAGGAGAATAAATGAAGAAAGAAATTTTTTTTGAGGAATTTGGGGATATAAAATACTTATTTAGGAATAGGCATTTTATAAAGGGAGAGGTTGTAAAAACTTTTATTGAAATTTGTGTTAAGATTTCATTATATTGGAGAGTCCTCTAAACATTTATAAGACAAGACGAGTCATTATTCTTTTATTGTCAATTAATTTTGAAATTAATTTTGATAATAAAATGGGTAACTCACCTTATCTTATAAATATTTCTTTAACCCTAAATGTTGCGTTAATCTTAAGAAAAATGCGAAAAGTATGTATTGGTAGTTATATTTTATTTTTTTAATTAAAAAAAAAAGCCAAGAAACAAAAAGATTCTCCCAAATATTTGTTGATTTTATTTTATTATTTTTTTAAAAAAAATCTTATTTTCATTTATTTAGATTTTATCCCAAATTAAAAAAAAAAAAAGCTTTTGCCAAAAATAATTTGAACATTTATTTATTTTAATATATAATGTGTATGATTCATATGGCTTTAAAGAGTCAACACCACTCTCTTTTTGGTTTAATTTTGTCCAAAGGAGAATCAAGATTTAAAAAGAACCACAAGATCAATGTCAGCCCACCCCCTCTGAATTTCTCTTAATTTTGTAAATAGCAATTATTCCTCTTATTATTTTAATTTTTATTTCCTTTCTTTTTTTTTTATTCCCATCAACTTTTTATTTTCTCTCTTTCTATGGATTAAATTATGGATATAGTGTTGGACAAAACATACACATTTGGTGTACTGTTAAATCTTTTTTAGTGGTTGTCCAATTTAGTTCTAAATATTTTAAAATTCTACCTTTAATGATGTGCTAATTTCAAAATTCTCAACTAGGTCCTTTCATTTGTTTAAATTTATTTAATATGGCCCTCCAAAATCAAACTTGACATAGGAGATTCAACTCGATGATCATCTTCAAAATTTAGCGTAGTTATCAAATAAACGTTATTTTTGTAAGTGATTCGTCCATATATCTTAATATGTTATTTAGATATTATACAGATATATCACTTAGAAAAATAAATTCTAACACCATTTTTAGACCACTTCATTTTTCCATTCCCATCATCGTCTCCATTGAAATGTATCCTTAACATGTTCGATTTATGATGCCTATCTACCGCATATGTATTGTCAACAAAATATAATCTACCATTTCTTATAGAAACATTGTATATTAAAAAATGATATTGAATTTTAGGAGAGGGAGAAGTAAGAAGAAATATTATGTATTAAAAATTAAATGAAAAAAGAAAAATTAGAATTTTTAAAAAGTAAATGAAAATTTATTATGTATGAATTATTTTTAAAAAATTATTATAATTAAGATAGATGAATAAAAAGTTGCTATAAATAGAATGACTTGTTAATTAATCGAGTCAAAAATTGCCCGAATTTTGAAAATATTCTTTGGAATTTAAATCGTCCTCTATATTATATTATTCGATTTTATCGAATTTGTAAAACCTAACAGATTCCTTATTTTTCCAAAAAAAAAAAAAAAAAAAAAACTTTATTTAATTGCTTTCTTAAAAATACTTTTAAATAGTTTGACTTCTTTTCTTATAAAATCAGACCCCAACTTTTCTTAACGTTCATTCTACAAATTAAATTATCCAATTTTTTTTTTCTTTAAATACTTATTGGATTCAAAAGATCAACCCCTCAACTATGTAACTTATTAGTATGTAGGTAATGACCATCGATTTTATTAATATAAAAGTTTTTCAAAATCATAAAAGTGTAAATACTTGTAGTGAAAACATATAATATCGATATAATCATTATTTTAAGATTGTTAATGATTGGATTGTATCGTGTGGTGAATTAGACGAATTGACTAGTAGTATAGTCTCATGAAAAGAATAGTTAATCGGATATTTTGAAGGGTGCAGCTCAAGTTTTGTTCAATAAAAAATTAAATTCTCGAGTGCCAGATACAAAGAGGCTTGATATAAGTACTTGTTGAAGCAAAGAATTATGGGGACACAAACCGAATATACGATCCCATGAAATAATTGAGAGAAAAATCATGAATATATATAAAAATAAAATGGATTTAAAATGAAATTATAGGACATTGATTTTAGGGTTATAGGGATTCGAGAAATCGCACTAGGAAAAATAAATGTATGATATAAGGTATTAAATGGTACGAATTAATGTAATGTGTGAAGCATATAATTTGGGATGAAAAAAGGGAAATCAATATGTAAGATCCTCTAAAGCTGTGTCATTTTTCCATCTCTGTCGGCCAGCTATTATCAGCCTTTTCATTCAGCTTCTCTTCAGCCCTTCTTCGTTATCAAATTAAATATTTTAATTATTACGTGGCTTAGAAGCTATTGATAATTAAATTAATGATGATTCTTTAGTTTAATTGAAATTAATGCAGATAAACGACTACCATATTCATGACTGTATAAGCAAATAAAATTAAATATTTCCACGGCTAACCTTACAATTTTGTAGTTTTTTTTTTTTTTTTTTTTTTTTTTTTTTTTTTAAATTTTAATTTACAACTATAGAATTGGAGATTCGAAACTCGTGATTTCTTTAATCATTAAATTTACACTAATGTTGCTGAGCTCTGACTCAAAACCTTGTAATGTATGTAATGAGAAAACTTTTGATCATCATTTAAACTTTGTAATTTAATCAAGATTGTAGAAAGGAGTGTGTCAAATTAATTGTTGTTGTTTTATGTATTGTTTGTTTAGGAATATTTGTTTTTTTGTTTTCGAATGAGTTTAAATGACTTTCTTTTTCCCAAATTTGAACTATGTTATGAAAAACTACTAAAAAAAAAGTTTTCAAAAAAAGAAAAAAAAAGTGTGTATATATATATATATATATGAACTTTGGTGTGATATCATTTGTTTTGTTTTTGTCATTTTGTTCATCTATTTTAATTATAACATAAAAAAAAAAATCATATATAGTACATCTCATTCGTTTTTCAAAAAATTTGCTTATATTTTAAACAAACTAATTAAAGACAGTTAGTAAAGTGATTAAAGACGGTTAATAAGCCGATTGAATCTATCAGTGAATTGATTGAGTCTATCGATTGAACTATTGAATAAAGACTACCAGCTGAACTATTGATTGAAGACTATCACGTACTAATGGAAGACAGCTGAACTAATTGAAACTATCGATTGAACTAATTTAGGTGAGAACACTATCGTCATTTTACATAAACGACTCATTTATTTATCATGATTTAAAAAAAAAAAAAATATATATACATGAAAAATTCTCATAAAAATGACTACCATTGGAAATTAATTTAGATTTATGATATTTGATAGATTAGTTATAAGTCGTAACGGCGGTAACCGTCCCCGATCTTTTAAGTGTATAAATGAAGGAATGTTACGCATTACCGATCTTAAGTGATTTAGCACGACATCGGTATTGGACTCTTATCCGGCAGGTACTCTAGTTTTCAATAAATAATAATATATCGATAATTATTTAGATTATTTGTTTAAAAAAAATAATAGTAATGATCAAAATAAATTATCAAAAGAAAACAAAGAAAATCTATGTGCGCGGTGCATATTATTAACGGTCGGTTATGAATCCTTCAATAAAAACACACACAATCATATTGATTTAAATGATTATGGTTTTTTTTTTTTTTTTTTTTTTTTACTAAAGAAAAAATATATAAAATTAAAAAAAAACGTGAAAAAATAATAATATGTAATTTTTTCCGACAATTCGTCAAGCCAAGAAAAACCACATGTCGGAGTGGCTTTTTCGTCAGATCATTTAATTCTAATTACATCACCGGTTTCAGCACCACCGCTCCTGACTACACCCACCAACTCGGTCAACCATTGGCTCCCAATGTCCTATATTCACCCACTTCCCTTTCTTATTTTTATTTACTTTTCCAATTTTCTCTTTGCTTATTTTTATTGATTAAATAATTTAATTCGTACCTAAAGGTGATTTCGATTCGATTTTTGTCGATTTTGTATCAAACAAACCAAATTTTTTGAAATAATAATGTAGCAATTTATGATTGACCGAAATTTCTCAGTTTACACTTATCAACCAAAATATTTCATTCAAAATTTAATGTTTTGAAATATTTTCCAAAATGATGAGTTCTTATATCTTGATAAATTTAGTCTCTAAGATCAATTTTGAAAAATATCTAAACTTTTTTATTTTTTATTAATTTTTGAAATATATTCATAATAGGAAATATCAAATCTCAAAAAAATATACCATAACAAAATCTTAGATAATATTTAATTAATATCTTAAATATTTACAAATATTCAAATATCAAATTACAAATCTAGAAAATATCTCTAGATATTTATAATTCATAATACAAAATATTACAAAAGTCAGATTTTAAGACTCGAACCAAACACATAGGAAAGGGTATAGTTTTGAAGTATAAAATATGTAATTAATTGGTAAAGCCTCAAATGTACAGGATTGTGATGAGAACTGATTAGTGGAAGTAAAGGTGTGATATTTTGATTATTTCCACTATCTGATTTAACAAAATAATGAAGCATGTTATGATAATTTTAATTAAATTTGGAGAATTATTTAGAGGAATAAGACAATGAGAATGATGTAACTTTAAAAATATATTTACTATCAACATTAGATTGGATTTGTTGGTATTGTGGAAAATGACGCAATACGTGAAAGTGTGGTGATAAAAGCTATTAATTGAGCTATTATCAAAAATGTTCATAAGTTTACTAAAACTTATTTTTTTGTCAAAAAAAATATATCAACCGTTCGAATTTTTCGATTTTTACATTGTAAAACTGTGAACCGAACCGAATTAAGCTGTTTTGTTTACGGCTGAACTGTTGGACCACTTTTGTAATAAGAAACCGATCCATATCGACTGGTTTGGTTCGTTGGTTTGTATCAGATTTTTAGCATTCTTGATTAGGTCTACACTGATGCAGTTGAACTATTGCTTTTATTAACTTGAAAAATTCGAGTGAACGGTAGGAAGAATTCGAGTTTAATTTTTTTTTTTTTATAACATAAAAAAAAGTTAGAAATGTATGAGATAACACGAGATTCTATCTCAAAATAAATTGATAGGGAGAGAAATAACTCATATATTTATTAATTTTTTGAATACTTCTCATCTTTCTATTATAGGGCAAGGTAAGCATATTAAATACAGTCACTTTCAAAAAAATAAATAAATGTATTATCACGTATTTTCTTATAATACAATATTAATGATTATATATACAAATATTTTAAATTTTAATTATATTTATTATTATGTTGGGAGAATAGTACATCCACTGCAATTTTTCTAATTTTTAATACAAATATTTAAACGGCTCTACCGGATGAATTTGAGATAGAACATATCTCACAATCAATTCGAGTTATTCATTATCAACTACTACGTGATGAATGAATGATCAGGTAGGCAATTTGTTTGATCTATTAATGAAAATTACTCATTTTAATGTTCCATCAAACTACAAAAATTAAAGTATAGTTTTCAAATTATAAGATTAAACTCAAGTTATCTTGCATTATAAAAAATTATAATATTATATATATATATATATATATATATATATATATATTTTTTTTTTTTTTTTTAATTCTGAATTTAAGTTCAAAGTTTGAAATAGTTTCAAAATTAGAGTATGCTCGCAAGATTTAGATTTATTTCTAGATTTAATGGCTGCTTGTAGTTTGATGACTTTGTGACTATATATTATTTTGTTAACATAAAATTTTATTTTTTTGTTTCAAAATTATAATTTTAATATATTTATATATTTCCCAGAACTTGTTAATGACTCCCCCACTGAAAAATGGCAGTATTACATTAAGAAAAAAGAAAAAGGTGAAAGGTCGTTGTTCAAAAACGAAAAAACTCATCGCTTAAGTCTGAGTGAGCTTACACGACGTCCTATATTTGAAAAACCTAACACATTTTGTTTCAAGGTAAAACGACGTGACTCATACTTAGTCGACGTTTGACCTTTACCTCTTTCGAACGAATTTTATCACTATTTTTATTTTTCACATTTTTTTAATATTTTATGTGATATGTTTGACTACAGTGGGAATGAACGGAAAGAAAATGATTAAAAATAAAAGTAAACTTAAATTAGTGTTAAATATTGGGATGAAAACTCGATGGGTCAAACGATGGAAAATGATCTATTCTCTTTCGATTCTATCTCATTTTATCCCACTGTCCCAAACACAAGCTAATATATAAAGAAATGCTAATTTATGGTTAACATTGATATGAAACTCTTCCATGTGTACAAGAATACTAAGCATTAAATGTTAGATTAGTCTAATAATAGTTGATATATATCTTCAGGTAAAGGTCAAATATTTGAATTTTCAGATGGTAAGTACTGTTGTTATATACTCATAAAAAAAAAAAATCAATCAATTTTTAACATGAATACTTTTATTAATTTTAAAATAAGCAATGGAGTTATTATTATTATTATTATTATTATTTTTTTGTCTGAGAATATAATCTTTTTTCTTAAAGTAGCTAGCTTGCGACATATAGCTAATAGCTTGACCTTAACGTGAAAGCCAAAAAGGTTGATTAAGGCTTTTAATCAATACTTTAGTGCAAGAAAAACAAAGAATCCAGTGCATGTCTCACATTAATTAAAAATCCTAATTAATTTTTTTGTTTTCTTAAAAAAAATATCCTAATTAATTTATTAACCTTAAAAATCCACTGACCCTTCGATACATTTTTTTTTTTTAAATTTTAAATATTTCCCCTAATCTTACTTTCTTTAGCTCTCAACATTAAAAAAAAAAATAATAAAAAAAAAACTATTTCCCCTCTCACTATCATTATAATGGAATTGTACGCAATCCATGCAATTAATTAATTAGTAATTGCGCACCTAATTTTATGTTGGAAAGTAGTAATTAATAGATGGTTAACATCATCATCATCCTAATCCTAAAATGCTTTTTTTTTTTTTTTTTTTTTTTTGTAAACAAAGATAATGGGTATTTTTTTTTAGAGTTCAACAAATTTAATGGGTCATTAGGTTAAGTTTAGATGATAACTATGAAAAATCAATGAATAATTAGGTAATTCTCTACACTAAACTTTATACTATGACTAAAACATAATAATGTTAAGAGTATTAGAAACTAAATAAGATTAGTGTACTATCAAAGTGCACTTTATTTAACTTAATTACGATGCAAAACTAAATAAGTACACTACATAATCTAATTATTAATTATGTTACACTACATAATCTAATTATTAATTATGTTAATAATAATTGATAAGTAACTCTCATGCGAGACCATCAATTATGTTTAATTTTCAAAGAAAAAGAAAAGAAGCTAGGAGTACGAATTGAAATAACCACATTAGAAAATATTAATTAAATTGATGCTTTTATTGTCCTCATGATTGTAATTTATGTGCTTACCTCTTTTATAATTATGTTAAAAAAAAAATTAAGCATATAAAACTGTATTAGAGAATTAAAAGTATTGAAAGTTGGTTGCACGATTGCAATTTTTCTCTTGTACAAATATAATAAAAATTCAAATTTATGATCTCTAAACTAAAGAAAAAAGAATTAATTAATTTTAGTTGAAACTAAGTGCACTTAACATGTGATTAATAATCACTAGACAAAAAAGTGTACTCTATACTGATATAAAGCTGTAATTATGCATGTCCTAATTATTATTATTATTTTTTTTTTTGTAATTAAGAATTAATTGGAGTTGAATTAAGTCTCCTCTTAAATTGTAGTGGAATCCGACTCTTGCAATCTTATTAACATTCTCAATAGAAGTTCTCAAGATTCTTCTGACCTCAACAACATTGTCGAAGATGTTTTTGATCTTATTTCCGATTTAAGGGATTAAGTTTTCCTTTTGTAAGCGTGTTTGTAATAGTGTGGCTGACTTGCTGGCTAAACCTTTCGTGGTTTTAGTTCTTTTTCGGTGTGTTTGCTTGATCCTTTTGTGGTTTGTGGTTAGGTGGAGCTTGGTTGGAGGGAGAGACTCCTCTCTAATGTACTTGCTTTGATGTTGTTTGAGCACTCCGACTTCGATTTTTAATGAATTTTAATCTTCCAACAAAAAAAAAAAAAAACAGACAAAAAAGTGAGCTCTAATATTCGTAAAATTAAAAAAAAAAAAGAAAAAAAAAGGTGTACTCTAATGATATAAAGTTGTATAAACTAGATAGATAAAATTAAACATATATTAAACATTTTAAAAACACAAGAATGTGGGTGGTAAATTAATTGTGGCTTTTCTGGAGAATGTTGACTAGGCAAATATCCCCAAAGGCAGAATTAAAATAAATTAAATTAAATTAATTGAAAAGCTGTAGAAAGGGAGGGCGGAGAGAGGTTATGCAACAGAGCATTCATTCTTCTAACATTGTACTAAATTCTCAAATTTTTAATTATAAACATTTTTTAATAACAACTTTACAAAAATATAAATAAATGACTTGCATAGCCTAATGGAAATACTCTCTCATTTAATGGTTACGCGCATATTGTAATAATATATTATTTACATTAATATTGAATATGATGTGTTATTAAAAAATGTGTTCAAGTTTAAAGCGGAATGATTTAAATTTATAATGTTTTTGTTATAAATATTTGGGTCCATGGAACATTTAGTATATCAGTTTGGGGAGCATGAAATTAGAATGATAATTAATTGAAGGGCGTGTTTGGGGTTGGATCAAGGTGGGTTACACTAACACACCTTAACTCAATGTGTAGTCCAATATATATA
>JBBMEG010000021.1:4411760-4430690 GCA_037832605.1 Cyclanthera cordifolia
AAAAACAAAAAACTGACGTGACAACCACTGCTCAGACATCCTCCTTTGAAATTGGGGATGATTACGAAATCTACAAAAGAAAAAATAAATCACAATTCGTAATTGAAGGGTCAAAAAAGAAGCCACAAATTTTGGTTGGTAAAGAACAAAAAACAAATAATAAAAAATTACATGATAAATTATAAATTTAACCTTTTAATATTAAACTTAGTCGGAATGATTTTAGTCTAATTAAAAAAAAAATAGAGTTTAATCACTTTAATAAAAAAAAAAAAAGTTAAATTTAAGTCTTCGTCATTTTATCAAATCTAAAAACAGTCTATATTATTCATAAATAACTTATTTCACAGTTTCATCATTAAATACATAAATAACTAACTTCTATATATTTTATACACCAACAATTTTACAAACAACTTATACTATTTTTAAAATTTTATCAAATATTAAGGGATGTTTGGTACTAATTTTTCAATTAGTATTTACTAAATACACATAAAAAACTACATCCAAACAAGTTTTTTTTATTGCAATCATTACTTATAAAACCTTAAATAAATACTTATTCTAAATACTAATTTTAAATATTTTAAAAAATTATATCTAAATAAGTTTTTGACCGTGATTATTATCCATCATTACTTTTAAATATTTAAAATAAATTTTCATTCTAAATACTAATTTTAATTATTCTTAAAAATTACGTCAAAACAAACTTTTGATTGTCATGATTATTTCTAAATACTCAAAATAAATATTCATTTTAAATATTAATTCTAAACATTTTTAAAATCTCAATCCAAACGTTGTGAATTAGATTCTAAATTTTTAAATATTAAAATCTAAATGGTAGATTTTTTACTAAAATCTGTATTTTTAAATTATAAAAATTAAAGTCCAGATACTTAATTATACGATCAAAATTTATAATTCTCTCTAAACTAAAAGGAAATAAAGAAATTAGAGAAGGAAGACGTTAAAAAAGGGCGTCGTGCCGTTAGTCATTCGAGTTATTCCCGGTTCATGACAGATTGGACCGGTCGGGCCCATAGTTTCTCTGTAGCAAGATCGTCAAATCTTGAGAAATTCCTTTTGCTTCCTGTGAAAATTACAACAGAATCTACTGCAAAATTTTATCTTCAAGAGAGGGTTACACTTAAAATATCATCTACTTCAAAACTAAAAACAAAATCTATGAACTAACTAATATTTTTTATGAAAAGTATTAATATTTTTCAGTTAGCTTTAAAATTAAATTATTTTTAAACTTTTAAATTTTGAAAATTAGATATTATATATATAATTTTTTTTTTTTAGATAAAAAATGATATTTTAACGATGTTAAATAATACTTCTAATGTTTGGACGTCATAGGTGAGAAAAGAAGAACAAAGTGATTTGAAGAAATGGAAGAATTAAGAGTAGCCGTTCAAGTGCATCAACTAATACAAAAAGATCATGAAGTCATGAGTTTGAATTTCCTATCACAGTTGTAATTAAAAAAAAAAATAAAGGTTTGAAGAAGCGATTAAAGGAAGATTTTGAAAGATGAATTTTTGTTTATTTACATAAACAAATACGAGATCATCTATATGTTCATGTTACCTGATGTGTTTGTTTTTGGTAAAAAGTAATGGAAGGGAGAGGAGTTAAAAAGATTAATGATAATTGAATATTTGTTTGAAGATTGATGTTAATAATGGTTGAGTATTTAAATTAATTGTTTATAGATATATGTTACTATGGTTGAATGATAGTAAAAGTGATTGTTTACTACCAAATAAAAATTCGATGGTTTTTTTGAAGAGTAGTGATTTAGCACTAATTTTTAGGGCATGTATGACTGGCTATGGCGGAAAATAAGAAGGGTAATGAAAGATAAATAAATAAAAATAATAAATAAATCAATGGTTGTGATGGAACGATGGACCAAACAATAGCAAAAGATACCTTCCCTCTTCCCAATCTTTTCCACCACACCAAACATATCATAAAAATAAACATAAACATATCCATATAAATATATAAACATAAAGATAAATAAACTTTATATATGTATGTGTTTATATATATATATATATATATATATATATTAAAAAATTAGCCAGTCTTCAAAGATTGCTTGGCAGGTAGGAAAGATTATATATAAAGCTTTCTGGAAAAGCCAAAAAGAATTTTTTTTAGAAAGCTATCACACCATAATATTATTCACCATGATCCTGTTGAATCTTTTTGACCCATTGCATTGCACTTTTTTCAAGGGGAGGTTTGTTGGTTCATTTTTTCCTAATTTTTATTTTTTTTTGAAAAAGAGATTACAAATACCGATTAATTATAAGATTGCGACTATGATATTAAAATAGATTTCATACGAACAATGAAACTAACGTGTGACCTGGCCCTTTACGGTAATATTTTTTTTTGTTTTTGAATTCAACGAACAAACAATTAACTAAGGGCCTGTTTGGCCCGCCGGATTAGGCTGGGAAGTGAAATTAACCTGGTGTTTAGGCCGCCGGGTTAATAAAACGTCACAACCCGGCGCGTGAAGACGCCGCTTACATGGCCGGGTTATTCGCGGGATGGAATCCACTTACTCGAGCACTTCACTTCTCTTTTGTCTCTTCCATTTGATGGATTTCTCTCTCGTTTTCTCTCTAGTTTTCGATGGTTTCTTCAATGTTTTTCCGTTTTTTCTCTCGATTGTTCACACTTTCTTAAAACTTTGAGTTGCTTCTCTGGTTTCGGATGATTTGGTGTCACGCAAGATGAGCATTTTTGGGAGGAAGAAGAAAAAGATTCGGTATAAATTTGTTTTTTTTTATTAACACTTCCCATCCCAACCCTGCACCTCAAGCACACACTTCCTAACACTTCCCATCTTAACCCTACACCCCCAAAGACTTCTTAACACTTATCTTCCTTTCCATCCTAACCCGTCCTATCCAAATGCACCTTAAAATGTGATCGAACATACGTAATCTCTTAATTTTGAACATATATATATATATATTTATGTCTTGATTTATTAAGATGTTCATTTTTAAAAGGATTCGAGTCAATCTTCTTTTAACTTGAATATAGGTGCCAACAAAAAGTACTGTTTTTGAAGAAGGAAGAATATCTTTGCTAAAATCGCAATCCTTTTGTTGGCAATCGTACTTGAAGTTATTGGGTTTTGGTCATAATGTCTAACCCCAGCTGCTTCGCCACTTTAATAGATCTCATAGATTTGTTTCCCCTTGTTTTATTGCAACTTTTTTTTTTTCTTTTGATCGTTAAAATTAATTGTATTTGACCTAATATATATTCCAAAATATTTTGACAAATCAAATAAGTAAACTTTATCCGTTTGTAAAATAATTTTATATTTTCTTAACCCCAAATGTTATAAACGATTTGTCTTGATGATCAATTACATAAACTGAAAATATAAATTCTCTTTATTAATGAAAAAAGAAAGGGTATGAAGAAAAGGAGAAATCAAAAATATATTTTCAACCATCTCTGTCTGTGTGTGTTCTTTTTTTTCTTGAAATTTTTGAAATATATTCTAGAAATTCGTAGACTTGCAAATGATAAACCCAGTGAAATATTTGAGTGTACGTGAACAATTCTCGACTTTTGAATATATGATTAAGTAGTGAACAAGAGTCATAGTTCAACGACATTAATATTAATTTGATGATCAAGAAGTCACAAATATAAATCTCCGTCCAATGTTGTAATTTCAAAAAAAAAAGCGTATAGTGTCAATATAGAGCAATTCATAATTTTCATAGAGGTGTTTCTTTGCAGTATTAACGACTAATAAAAATGAATTTTTACAATTATTTTTCAAACAACAACATTCAAACGAGCTATTATAATCATTTAATTATAATTACTTAAAATAATCACTCATTTCTATTCACTCAAAATAGTCATTCATTTTTTATCACATCCAAATAAGCTATTATTTACGATAAGTTTACAAAAATCATCATCCAAACGAACTATTTAAATCAATATCTTCTACAAAATAACTACATTCAAATGGCATAATGTTAACACGCAAATTTATAATCACTAAAAATAATTATTCTAAAACACTTACTCAACCTATGAACTTATACTTAAGTCTATAATATATACAAGTTATGTGTAATAAAATTACATCATTAGTCAACTGTAATTGATATAGATTACTAAACTTTACCTTATTTAATGGCTAATGACATACAAAACGTAACATCTAAGTACTTAACAACCAAGCAAAACAAAAATCTAAACACAAAAACAAAAGAAATCAATAAACCTTTTGTTTTTCAAAATGACAAAAATATCGAACACTAAATCAAAACTTTTTTTTTTTTTCTTTTTGAAATAACATGGCTCTGGTTTTGGCTTTTGCTGAATATTTATACACGTGGATCATTCTTATTGGCTGCACCGGCCATGCTGTGGATTAGGTCAAATAAAATGGGCTATGGTGGGATTTCAATTGACAAAAACTTTCCGGGTAATGGAATTCTTTTCGACTAAACGACATCGTTTTATTGATTTTAAATTATTGCTGCCTTTCTGAATGACATCCTCCAGCTGCTTTTTGGTTTTGTTTTCGCCTTTTTTACCTAAATATATTTCACATTTTTTATTATTTGCGTCACAAATTGTATGCATCGAATTTGCTCCTTTAAATAAATATATACATTTCTTGTCAAATATATATATATATATTCATCATATAATTCGTGAAGACGTCGCATGGTTTTTAGGTCATAATTTAATCATATGATTTTTTATATTATCTTTACATGGTCTAATTTGACAATGCGTTACCATACCAAGATTAAAAAAAAAACTTACTAATTATTTTATATAATTATCCACTACAAAACATTTAATAAATACTAAAATTGAACTCAGGAACAAAGAATTAATACCAAAAAAGATGTTAATGCATTACTAGTGTCAACTGAGCTATGACATTTGAGTAGAATTTTAAAGTCGAATAATCATTAAAACTTTCCAAGTGGAGTTTTTTTCTTACTTTTGTTTTTTTTTTTTTTTTTTTGATTACACAAATTTGTTAAACAGCTACTTTACATAAACTTTATTATTGTTTCAATGGGTGCCTTGTATATTAAATAGTGACCGTGACATATTTTTAAGCAAAGGAAACAAAATTTCCAAAATTTCGAAACAAATCTTATCCATATCTTTTAATTTTTTTTATTGAAAATTATTTTTATTTTTATTTTATTTTATTTTTGTCATTTTCATGATGTGGTTCAACTTTTGTAATATACAGACATCGGGCATTAAAATGAAGGTGTATTGTGTGGAATTTATATAAAAGAGGTTGTATGCTAGTGAAGAAGATAATTGCAAACATTTATGGAATTTAATTAATAATAACAGTAATTTTCCTAATATAAATTTGTGTCTTTGATCAAGAAATCATGAGATTATATTCACTCTAATTATAGTAAAATTTTAATACATTACATAATATAAACAATTAGATCATGATTGTAGTTGCAATTTTTTCAATTTGCAAGGTGATTTATAATATTAAAATCAGAACATAAAATTTTTAGGGGTTTTTGTATATGATTAAAAAAACTTTCTACAAATAACAACAATATTTAAAATAAAAATTAATACATATCAAAAAAATTCTTACATGCCTAGTAAAAGACGAAAATTTAAATTAATGTCACAAATATTTTTTTTATAGGCGAAATTTTGCCAATATTTTAAAAAATATATTATAATAAAAAAAATTAGAGAGCAAATTTCCAAGAGATAAAAAAAACATTTATGGTTTGGTTTTAATTTCTTCACTAAACATCTCAATTTGATCAATCAATATCAAATATCTTTATCGAATTGGTTTACATCATTTACTTGGTCATACGTATGAACACATTTTCAAATGATGTTATCACGTTAAGAATGATAATTTTGTTTTAATAGATCATCATCAATAATTTCTTTGTATTTTTACGTTATAATTCCAAAAAAAAAAAAAAAAAACTATTCTATAGTGATTGAATATAATCGTTTTTTTAAAAAAATTAATAAATAGGTAATAAAACAAACAAAACTAATGGATAAGTAAAAAAACAAAACTATTATTAAATGGGGAAACTGCATTTTTATATTTAATCATATTATTTTTTTCAAAATGGTTAAAATCAATAAAATAATGTCAATTATGAAAATAACTGAGACCTAGGCATATACTACATATGTATATATCATACGTATATGTATGTGTATATATCACTCAACAACACTCATTATTTTAAGGTTAAAATATCATTTCGTCCTCAGACTTTTACTTTTATTTCATTTTGATCTATAAACTTTAAAATTCCAACTTTAATCTATAGATTTTTAAGTTTATTCAATTTTGATTCCTTGACTTTCAAAAGTTCCATTTTAAAATTCCATCTTCTATTAAAATAGAATGATTTATATAAAAATTCTAAAATTAAAAAAAAAAAACAGTCGAATATTGGTTAGAGTCTTCCAAATTCTCATTGTTGTACTCAAAAAAAAAAAAAGAGGATAACCTGGGAATAGGTTTATCCTCGAATGTACATCACACTTTTGATATTGACCCCAAAAAAAGACATGGTAGGTACAACAAGTACGTGGACAACAGACAATCATTCTCGAACGATGGCTAAAAATGAAAAGAAGATATTAACTTCTACACACACATACACAAACATCAACATCAATATTTATGTACATATAGATATTCGGAAATATATACATACATACATACATATACATATACATACATACATAGGAGGTGCGGACAATTGGGCATGTGAGGTGAGTTATCTAGGAAGGGCTAGGGCATTTGAAAGGCATAAGAAGCTCCACCTCGTCGAGATGAAAGGTTGCATGTGGTGTCTGAGTGCACCGTACTCCAACTTGCACTTTTGGTCGTTGTTGCTACAGCCTACAAAGCATTTTTGTATAATGCATGTGCCCTTTAATTCCCCATTTTCACTTTTACATCCTCTCACATCCCTTTCCACCGTCCCACACCCTCATACTGCAAATCAATATTATTAAAAAATATATTATAAATTTCTTCTATTAATTACAATTTAATCTCTTCGTTTAAAAGAAAATTATAATTCAATTCGTTTTTTTTTTAACAATGAAGAATTTAGTCTCAATAATAAAGGATAAAACCCATGTCGTTCGAATCACAGACCAATTAAGCATGTAAATGTATTTTTTGATGTATGAATTATGCGAATTAATTCAGTACGTAAATGTAACTTTTGACGTAAATATAGTTCATTTTCTTTTTTAACGAAAGTTGGAGGTGGATGCTATGCGTTACTAGTGTCAGCTTATAAGCTGTGCTCACTTTGGCGTAAACATAGTTCATGTTGTATGTAAATCGCAAGCGAATTAAGTAGGTGAATGTAACTTATTACGCACTTTCATCATTGACATAAATATAACTAAAACTGTCATATGGAGTTACCTAGTGGTCAACTAGGGTCTTGGAGTGCTTAAATTAATAGATTCAATTCATGGTAAATCCTCAACTAATATAACTACTTCACAAAAAAAAAAAGGTTAAATCAACTACTCATAGATGTCACATCATTCATAAATAACAAAATTTTCTTAAGATTCATCTACAAATAATCACATTCAAACAGATTATTATTATAACCTTTCTATACATCCTCTACAAACAAACATATCCAAACAAATTATTATTTTCTTTACAGTTTGCCATCAAACACCTCGATAAAATTAAACTCTAACTTTCATCAAACAATTACTAAATTTATAATTTAATTACCCGTTATTAAATAAAATCCCTAATAATTAAGAGGATTAGGAAAATGAAAAAAAAAAAAAAACTAAAAGAGTTATAAATTCTTAGCCAACTATTTAAAAAGTAAACTTTTACCGGTTTGGTTAAGAATCAAATTTATAGAATCAAACGTTTTATTCTGTAAAGAATAACCAAAGTAGACGACACTCACGAATAATATATAATAAATATAGTAAAAGAAAGAAATAAAGGATTAGTACAAATATATGTATAGCACCGTAGTAAAATACTTATTAGAGTGTATTTATACAGAGAGTTTGTTCAACGTTGGCGTAAGATGGATTGCCTTCAAAGTGCCCTTTAAAACTTCCCGTTAACCTTGATAAATATTTAAAATAAATCATCATTCTAAATGTTAATTTTAAATACTTTTAAAATACGCATCCAAACATCATCTATGTACGTAACACTTATAATCCTTCGATCTAAACCTACCTTTTCTACCATTATCACCCATAACCTTTTCGCTTCACTATCCAAAAAAATATAAATCTAATTACATATTAGGCCTATGTTTGGAAGATGTTGCCTGGAGCTCCTATCAAAGTAGGGATTTTCTCCGTGAGAGGGATTCCCAGTTGTTATCTCCACAAATATTTTCTTTATAAAAGCTATTATAAACCCCTCGACCATACCACTACTCTCATTTACAAAATACTTCATGGACACACACTAATTAATTTTCTTCATATATTCACATACTGACACACATCTACTTGCACACACAATCTGTACGGATCTTGCTTGGATTTTCTGTCCTTCCTTTCCACTCCCTCCCTTTCGGGTTTTTTTTATTTTTATTTTTTTTATTTTCAAAACCTCTCTCTCCCTTTGTTAATTTCTCTATCTTAATACTTTTCCATTCCTTTTTATTTGCAACGTGGACCGGAATTATGTCATAATTGAAAATGTGAAATGGTTGTATGATATGTGAGCTACTCTTTTCATTATTAATTAATTTTAAAATCAATGTCCTCATTTTTTTTTTAATATGGTATCAGAACTTCAGATTATTAATCAAAAAATCATTCTACGATCTTAAAAGTTCGGATTCGATCCAAACAAAAAAGCGGGTATATTCGAGCCACAAATTCACATGTATATAATATAAGATGACGATTATTAATTTTGGGATGTATGTTCACACTATCTAATATTTACCTAAAAAATAAAAGAATGTTTTCGGTGTCTTTTAAGGTAAAAAGGTGAAACAAAGGGGGATGGTTTTTTTTTTTTTTTGGAATCATAAAGAATCATTTTTTCCATATTCACATTTTTTTTAATAATTTTATAAAATTTTCCATGTTCACACTATGTAAATTTTTTTTTTTTTTTTAATAACTAATTGTTCATCTTTTCTTTACTATTTTTCACTCTTATCATATTCATTATTTTATTTTTCTTGACTTTTATTTTCACCCAAAGTAGAAATATTAGATCTCCTTATAATCATGTTTAAACATTCCCTATTATCATTAATTCATAGTTGATGTCAAATTGATCAATTCTCTTATCAAAAAATAAATAAAACTATAGTTATATATGGGTCTATGTCTGTATGATTTAGCTACAATGTAACGAGTTCATGAAATTGGCTGTTAGCTGCTTTTTTTCATTAAAAAAAAAAAATCAAACGTCTGTTGTTGGTCGCACGATGGTTGGGTTTGCACGTTTAATAAAAAGACATAAAAATTTTGAGTTAAAGGGACGTGAAATTAATTAGTGGAAAATGGATTAATAAAAAGGATTACATAGTAAGAGAGCGATAGACAGGGGGAAAGAAAGAAGGTCAAATCAATATCATCTAAAAAAAAATTAAAAATCATTAATAAATGTTAATTTTGATTAGGAAGTAGAGACCCAAATGGAGAGGGACTCTCTAGTCAATAATAATATATCATTGTTGTTTTTATTTTCGTCAATATTATTACTATTTTTGCCCATTTCTTTGCACCTGCATGGCCTCGCAATCTTTTCTATTTCAATTTCTACCCCTCCGAGATTTCCATTTTCTTTCACTTTCGCCCCCACGCTTTCCTCACAATTACCTTTCTCCCCCAACGCCCCAACGTCGTCGTTTCGTAATTCCTCTTCTTCTTCCTCTTCATTTTCCGTACTTTCTTCTTCAACTTCCGGAGTAGCACTTTTCAAAATGCTCAGTCGAAGACGGCCATGGCTTCGCTCGGCATGGAAATACGAGAGCCTCGACGGAGCTTCCACCGCCGCCATTATCAACCTCCCGTCTTCTCGATACGACCGTACGCGAATCGAATCCACACCGGCGATTGTCGTCAGAGGAGGCGGAAATAGTTTCTCGTTACCTCGATGATTCGATTTCACTCGCTTCCTCGTCGGAGAACGTTCGATTTTCAGATCGGAAAAAACATCGTCCTCTACATAATCCGCAGCGCCGGTCTCGTTTCCTAAATTTTCCGTACAAATTGCCAAGCTCTTGTCGCTGAGAGTAGAACCAGAGCGCTTGACGAGCGGATGAACGTAGGGCGGTCGTGCTACATCATCGGTCGCCATTGGCGAATTGGCTTCAGCGGCGGAGGCGGAATCGGAAGAAGGAAGAACAGAGTCGGGAGCGTTGTGATTGGGAAGAAATTGATTAACGTCGGCGCATTGATCAAGGGATTGGGAAGAATCGAGATCGAGATGGAGTAAACAGGAATTGAAAGCGACGAATTCGAAAGGAAGGAATTGAGGTTTGAAATTGAGGTGATGAGGCAAGGTAGTATCGATGAATTGAGAATCGACGCAAGGTTGGAAGGCTCGAGGACAGAGCATTGTCGCCATTGGAATTGAGAGAGTTTTTTTGTTTTGTTTTTTTTTTTTTGTTTAAGGTTAGAGAGAAGAGGGGAGAGAGAGAGGGATAAGTTTGGAGGGTGAAGGGTGTGAATTTGTAGTTGAAAAAAAGTGGGGGCAGGGGAGATAGTGAGGAGTGAGGTACAGTGGTGGGGGCCTATTAACTCCACTTGTATTTTATAACCTATCAACATAACTTTCCTTTTAACTTATTTAATTACCCGCTTAACAAATTAAATCTCTACTCACATCAATATCTCAATTTATTTGAAAACTAGTTTCCTCTACCAAAGATTGGTAGACCCCACATCAATTTATACTCTAAAAAATAAAATAAAAAATCCACAAAATCTAATACAACCAAACAGATTTAACGGATCTTATCAACTTTTTTGAATAATATTACATCAATTTGTTTGATATTTTAAAAAATCAAAATATATTGATTCACGCTGAACTATATAAATACTAAAATATTAATAATAATATATATATATTGATATTTTCATTTCATGAAATACAAATTTAAATATAAAATATAGAGTATATCGTAATATTATGAAAAATGTTTTTTTTTTGGTTACTTAAAATACTTAGAATCAAATTTAAATTCAAATTCAAATGGAGACAAAAGAAAATTGAATTGAAAACCAAATAAAAGTTAAAACGAACCAATAATTTTAACGTTTATTAGACATCGGTTTGGACCAATTATTGAAAAACTAAACTGAAATAAAATCAAGTGAAAAAAAAATACAAATAATTGACAAAAAAAAAAAAAAAAAAAAAATTAATTAACCCAAACCAATGGAACTAATAGAACCATACAATTTCTCAGAATAATAATGGATGATTTTTTTTTTTTTTTTTTTTTTTTTTTTTGAAAAACCAACATAAAAATCGAATCAAATGAATTTATTTATTTAGTTATTCTTTTTAAATCAAATCAAATGAATTTATACAACGTTATGATATTATAAAATTTGAATGTTTGTTTGATTAATAACACAGTACTAATAACAATATAATCCCAAAAAAAATTAGTAATTTTGTTTGTGAAGGAAAACAAATAAATATATTCATCTTCAACCTTCGACTCACCTTTGTCGGTGCTGGTTTCTATGTAAAGCTTCAATATCACAAGATCAAAAAATGGAACAAAGAAAATTCACCATCAGAAATAACCATAAATAACCATAAATGTTATTTAAATAACCAGATAAATTTAAAAAACATATAGTAATAAATATTACTTTTTCAAACTATAAAGAAATGTATGACATTAGAAAGCGTAAACATTCATCTGAATAACCACTACCATATTAGAAAAGAAGAGTAGTTCACTTTATTTATATATGTCGAAGAATTCTCACATTTTTAATGTGTGACAAATGATTATCAGATGAGTATTTCTAATATAACTCACGTTAGGTCAAGAACGACATCGAAATGGCTTTTCTCTAAATCTAAAGGACTAAGTTAAAAGTGATATACACAAAGAGTGTGTGTGTGTAATTTGAGGACAAGAATAGAGTCTTATCTAACAATAGCAACTCCTTTCAATATCTTGGTTTTATACCTACTTATTTTATATTTATTTCCTAAGAACTCAAATAAATATAAAAACAAAACGATAAGACTACAACGTCATCCACCCACAAAAAAAAAAAAAAAAAAAAAAAAAAAAGCCCCTCTTCCTAATCGTTTGGAGTCAATTATTTTTTGAAATTTCCTTGTGGGAAAGGAGGAAAATAATTTTAGGGTTCATGTGTGGAAAATAAATAAATAAATAAATATGTGGGCAAAAAAAAAAGAAAAAAGAAAATAAAAAAAGCATGCTGGTCCAATAATCACCAGCTTTTTATTTTTCTCATAAGCTTCCAAAGGAAAAACAACAAAAAGGCGGGAAACAAAAAAGATCCTCCCAAATATTTGTTGATAGTGATTTTGCTTAATTCTCATTCTCTTCCCTCTCCTTTGCATTTATTTAGATTTCATCAAATAAATAAATATATTTAAAAACCTTAAACTACCCAAAACTAATTTTTCCTATATTATATATGTTTTTTAAGTAAATTATAAATCTATAGTTGTATTAAAGTTATAATTTAGCTTTCGAAATCAAAATTTTAATTTTTATGATTCGATTGTCTAAAATTTAAAATTTAGTTTGTGTTATTCATGTTAGGAACATTAATCTATAATTGAAAGAAGTGATTTTTTTAATCAAATTAAAGATTTAACTCACAGTATTAATATTAAAGTATAATATCTTAAATTCTATTAAAGATTTTCTTAACAATTTCATACTGACAACAAATATTTTAAATTGTATAGAATCGTAGGAACTAACAAACAGTGTGATAATTATTTGGTTGGTTGTTTTTGGTTTTTGAAATATAGTTTCATTGTTTTTAGAGTATGATTTGGTAGGGTGGGAAGGGTTGGGAAGCGAAGAGAAGAGATCTCTTTCTACTATTTGGCTCACCAAATTCATTCGCATTAAATACTAATTTATTCATACTTTTCTCTATTTATTGATTTTTTTCTATTTTATTCTCCTCCCACGATAGCCAAACATGTTCTTATTATCTACATTTTACTTATATTTTTTAATAATCAAACAAAAAATTGAAAATTTCTTTGGATAAAAATTTGCTTTTATGCTTTTGATTTTTAAAATTTAAGCTACATCTATTACTCCAACGTATAATTTTCATTACTTTCATATCTACATTTTAGCAATGTTTTTAAAAATCAAACAGCTAAAAAAAATAAAAAAATTCCAAATACTTATTTTTATTTATGAAATTTAGTTAGCATTCACCAACAACTTACTTAAAAGAAGATAAAACATACATAAATAATCTAAATAAATTTAAATTTAAATATCAAAAATTAAAAACAAAAAACCCTAAAAAAATTGCTTCTAATTTTTCTTTTCTTTTTTTTTTTTTTTAATGCAATTTGGTTAAGACTTAGGCAGACAATTTGAATAAATATCATCTTAAATTTGAAAAAGCAAAAACCAACGACCAAACCCTAAATCATAACGAAGGAAACTAAATTCTAGATTTATAAAATTGTAAATAAAAAAAAAAACTAAATTCTAACTCTTCTTAATTATATAAAATGTGTATGATTCAAAATGGGTTTAAAGTCAACAGCACTGCCTCTTGCTTCTGTCCAAATGGAATTAAGATTTAAAAAGAACCACAGAATTGTCAGCCCACCCCCTTTGAAAATCTATTAATTGCGTAAATACACATTATTCCTCCTTATATTTTACTTTACTTTCCCTTTATTTTATTCCTTTTCAGCTGTTTTTTTAAGGATTAAATTATGGATTTAGTTGGACTAAATATGTACAATTGATCATACTCTGTTTTTAGTGGTCATTGTTTTTTCTTTAACTAAACATAACAAAATAATTACAAATGTAATTAAAATTTTAAATATTTACATATTTAATAATTAATATTGTATTATAAAAAAATATATCATAATATTCATTAATATAATAATTAATTTTACTAAAAAAAAATGTAAACTAATTTTATATTTATCATTATTTTTTAGATTTAACTAGTTTATGTACGTTTCTATCTTTAATGGTTTGAAAATTCTCCATCACGTTCTTTATTTAAAATTTTATTAAGAATATATTTAATAAATAATGATGAGATGCTGTTTAATACACGAGATTCAACTGGTTCATCTTTCAAAATCTTATTTACTCAATAACGAACTTGATTTTTGTTCAATATACAAGAGTTGACCATTTTAAGAGATCGTCAAAGATTATGAGCCATTAGTATAATATTATAGCAATCTTTTGCTTGAAAGAATCATTTTTTATTTAGTTTTTTTTTGTGTATTAAATTTTGAATGATGTGTTATACGTGCTTGAATCTGATATCTAACTAGATTATTACTAAATAATAAAATTAACCCATCATCCACGGTTTTTAGGGGTTTTTTTTTTTGTGTCGAAGATTCGAATTTTAACCTTTTTTTTTATTATTATTGAGAATATATACTTTGACACCTTGAACATATGCCTATGTTAAAGTTGATTCTTTCTTAATAATAGTAGAGACTATCGGATAATGTATGCATCTATGTGATAGAGAAGTAATCTACTAATTTTATAGTCACCAAAAAAAAATTGAAACATTAATATTCAATAATTTAAATTTATGTTTAATAGGTGTTGTATTCAAATCAAATTTATCATTTTAAACTATTTTTTTATAATCTTTCTCATTTTACTGTCGAAATAAGAAAAGAATAATAGTGGAGTGTTAAAGATTATAAATGGACTTATTATACTTTTGAATACGGAACTAACGATATCTTTGCAACATTCCGAGTAACTCTTCAATCGAAAGTTTTATCCGAGAAAGCAGAGATTGTTGGTAGTTGTTGAATCTTCTATCGGTACGTGGACAACTATGTGAACCGATGAACTTACTATCCTGATCGTTACAAAGGACGATGCTATTCTTTACAAAATCTTGATGAGACAATTGAATGGTAGCTAGGTTATGGGCTAGTTAGTTTGGGTTTTCCAAGCATTGGATGATTATGGTAGCTGAAATCATTGTCGCTAAAACATCCTTAATTTTCTCCATGAATACCGAAAATTCTTAAAGGGGGCTATGATGTGATATGAGGATACAAAACTTCTCTGCATATAGCTGTTAAGGTTTAGAGATAAAATTTTATGAGGAAAAATTGCGAAGACTAACAGGCAAGTCCTCGCACTCTTTTAAAATTGATATGACATTATTTCGTGTCACAATTTTTGTTCTAATGATTATTAAAAAATAATTATAGTATTAATAATATCATGTCACTCTTAAAAAAGATTAAATTTTTAACGTTATTTAGTATCCATTGTTGTTCAAAAAACAGAGACTAATTGGGTTTTTTTTTTTTTTTTTTGAATAAAGTAGAAATTTTTATGAATACTTTTGGAGGTGCTTTCATTCAAACTTGGGATTGGGTCAACAATTCTATCCAAACGCATATTTATTATTTTTGTCCTCAATTCTATTATCAAATTATTTCGTATTTTCATATCGATTATGATGTTTTCATTTTATAAGAATTTTGAGTAACTCTTGACAATTAGTAGGGAGAAAATATAATTGTGATACAATAACAAAATTAGAAATCTTGATTTCTTTTTTATTTTTTATTTTTTTGAGTCGGTAACAATAAAGATCAGGAAACTCTAACATGTTACCTTTCGATCATCGAATGCGTATAACATTTGGCATGTGAATATATTCTAAAGAGAGTTATAAGATAGGGTGGATTTGAGTCAAATATAATAATATGCTTTGATAAATTATATGGGTAATTATCTCAAAACTAATTAATTATGAAGATATGAGCCGTTCATATATATTATATATAATATACTTTTCATTTTTTCGATTTGACTTTAAAATGTTGTTGTTCTTTTGGGTCCACCAAATTTTAATTAAATTTAAATTTTATTTTTATTAATCTGAATACTTATTTTGATTGATGAGATTTGATGTCATATTAGATAGTATAAATATCATCTCAAAATTTATAGGTAATGAAAGGAAGAGTCCACCTACCTTATAATTATACAATATTTCTTCGGTTTTTGAATATAGGATAATAGTGAGAATTTTCAACGACTCTGATAATATTGGAATTTAAATCGTCCTGTGTGTTATACTCTTTGATTTTATCGAATATGTAAAAGCTAATAGATTCACACGTTGAATTCCTTTCTTAAAAATATTGCTTAATTGTTTGGTTTAAACTTCCCTCAAGTAATTAATTAAATACATTATCAACACCAGCGTCACGAGTTCAATCTTGAAACTTAATTACTCCAACTATCATTAACACCTCTTCCCTTCTGTCAATTCACTTTTTTTTTTTTTTTTTTATTGATATTCATGGTAAGATAGTGGTAGTTAATGTATAAAAAAAATAAATAAATGTGATTGGATCATGATTTTTTAGAATAAAATAACTAATTAACTAATGAAGCTTCAAATTATTGGATTGAGAAAAGAATTAATTAAATACATAAATATAGGATATTTAATTATTAAAAAATATTGCCTAAAATACCCGTAAATTGATACTTCAAAAGCTTAGTTTTATGCTTAGCATGCGACCACACACGCAAAGATGTGCTATTTGATTCTTTTCCACTATCTCACATCAACAAACGAAAGAAAGAAGAAAAAAAAAAGATTTAATTAAGTTTATTATAATTTAAATTTGTGAGAATTATTAAGGGGAATAAGACAATGGGAATGATGTAATTGTATTTGACTCTTTTAAAAAAATAATAAATAAATAAATATTATTGTATTCCACATTAATTTGGATTTATTAGAGCATTGTGGAAAATGACGAAACGCGTTAAAATGTTTCATAAAATCTATTTTTTGTCTAATGGTTAATGGCTTAGTTCATGTCCGAAGAATTAAAAAAAAAAAAAAAAAAAGAAAAAAAAAGAGAGAGTTGTTAATTGAAAGTTTAAATTACACCAAAAAAAGAAATCAATATTAACAAGTAGTGGTGATTACTTAGATAATTTTTAGTTTCAATTATTAACTAACCATCTAATATCAAAGCGAGTATAGTTAAGTTGGCATTAATGATGTATTAATCTACATAATCTGTGACCGGAGTCCTCTAATATCCGTTTGTACTAAAAAAATAAATAATTATTATAACTAACCACTTAATTAGACAATTACATCTAGCAAAAAGAGTTATATTTCAACAAGTCATAAGTTCGAGTTTTTTTTTTTTTGAATAGATAGAACAGCTTCTATTTTTCTAAAATTAAAAATAACATCAATTAATTCAAAAACTTAAATTATCAGTCCACCAAATTTATTTATATCAACCCGTTATCAATAAAGCAAATATCTTTCATTATTTATGATTAAGAATCTTTATTAAATTATATTTATGTATATACTTTTTCAACCACATATATACTTTTGCTTATATTTTTTTAATTCAATAATACTTAGTTAAAATTTTATAATTGTAATATCTTAATTACTAGATCACGTATAAAATCAACAAAATAAATAATTTTATAAACTATTTTGTTTTTGTTTTTTTTGAAAATATTAATTGATTTTTATTTCTAGCCAAGTTGTGAACACTGATTGCTTTAATTTCTGTAATTAGTAAAGGAGAATGTTTTTATTTTAAGGATGAATTGCATGCGTCATGTGGGCTAGTAGGTTGGCCTTATAGTAAAGCCAAAGGGTTAATTATGGCTTAGGTAATGAATTTTAAGTTAATAGTTTAGTGTATGAAAGACAAAATATCCAGTTCATGTCTCACATTAGTTAAAATAACCTTAATTAATTAGCCCTAATAGGTTTCCTAATTGGCCATGTTGCACCCCACACTTTCTTAACCCTTTCTATTTATATAATGTTTTTTTTTATAGAAAAAATCTTCCTTTTCTCTCTCACTATCATTTTCTTTAATTTTACTTTTTCAACTCTTAATTAATATTAACCATTTAAAAAAAAAAAGATAATGGAATCCATACGCAATCCATGCAACAATGTATATTTGTGCACATAATTTTATGTTTGGAAAATAGTAATTGATTATTACATGATTATCGATAATTAATTTTTAATTTAAAGAAAAAAAATATAATAGGTATCAGGTTAAGTTTAGAATATGATTTATGAATAATTATGTTCTCTATACAAATTAACTTAATGACTAAATCACAATAATGGAAAATTGGAAAAATTAGAAGCTAAACAAGAATAGTGTACTTAAAAAAGGAGCACTATATTTAAAAAAAAAAAGGAAAAAAAAAAAAGAACTATATATAATTATAATTCAAAATTAAATCAGTACCATACTTAATATAATTTATGTTTAGGGATGCATTATAAATCATGTTCGCATATCTCACTTATTATTTGCACATGATGTATTGCTCTTCTCTAAGACTGCATGCTCAAAATCAAAAAATTTATTCAGATTATTAAAATATTCGAAGTTGCCTCTGGATTGAATGTAAAAATATACAAAAATCATCTTTGTCAGGCATAAATCCCGATCAACCCCTCCATTCAATAAAAAAAAATTGCTATGTTAAAATAAATGTTGTTCATATGCTAATTAGTATTTAGCTTGTCAATATGTTGTTTTTACGCAAAACATTCTAATAAGAAAAATAAAAAGGGTTTGCCTAATTAGATAATTAAGAC
>JBBMEG010000021.1:4433786-4449686 GCA_037832605.1 Cyclanthera cordifolia
TATATATATTTTTTTTTTTTTTAATTTTTGCATTTCACTTTTTCAATTAGCTATACATATTATATTAATTATCTTCTATTTTTTTATATAAAAAAACAATCTCTATCACATCACATCAATTTTTATCTCTTATCAACTCTACACCATAGACACATACTTACTCACACTTATCTTTCCTTCCCTTCTTTAGCATAATCAGACGCCCCTTGAAATTATTATGTGATTAGACTACTTTAGAGATAATTATCATGAATTATCTTAATATTCTAAAATATCTTAAGAAACTAAAACATTATTTGGCTATATTTGTTTAATTCGGTAGAAGATAAGTAAATAATTATTACTCCTCAAAAAGAACTCGTTTGTATTTTTTAGTAAATAACTACTATTAACCACTCATCAAATCTTCTATATATCAAACTATTCAATCAAATTTCACATCAAATATATTACTCAACTACTACTAATATCAATCCCTAATTAATTATCCAACCACTACTAATATCAATCCTCAAACAAGTAGTTAATAACTAGAAACTACTTTTGACCCTTCCACTTCTTTCAACTTAACTCTTTCTACAAAAAACACACACTCTATGAGGTGATTGGATTTGGAGGAGAAGAAGAGTTGAAGTTGAACGCCATTTTTATTTTTAATACATCATAACATCTTCTCAACTTCTCTCGAGCATCCCATCAAATCAAATTAAAATTTTTTTAATCAAACTTCACACAAGATAAATATCTTTTCTCTTAAATACAAAATTTCAAAAATATTTTTTGTGACTTCTTCTCTCTAAAACACAAATTTTCAAACAAATACTTTATATCTTTAAATTACTCAATTTCTTCTCCTCTCCTGTCGTCAACTCCAAAATTCAATTACCCATGTTTAATTAATTTAGGATATTTATCCATAAAAAAAAGTTAACTTATTACGCATTCCTTTTTTTTTTTTTTTTTTTAAATATTGTAAGTCTAAATAGTATTTTTGATATCATTTTAGGCTAAATTTCAAATAAATATTTTTTAGTTCAAACTATTCGAAGACAATCGCCATTGAACACACATAACAACATGTTGATGTTTATTTTAAAATGAGAATATCTATGTTAGTTTATATATTTTTTTATTCAATAATAATTAACAAAAGAGATTCAAATTTGTAAACTCATAGTTACTATGTCGTATATAATTGTCGTGATAGTATAGTCTTCGAGTGTACTTTTGACTACTTTGTTACATATTTGTAGAGTTTAAAAGAGTAAATTATAATTGAACACAAACTTTGCTTTAAAAATAATATGAAAGAGAGTTAATTAAAAAGATAAAAGGAATGGAATTTTGGGGAGTGGGAAACACAAGACATAAGTAGATTCCATGTTCCTCTAGGAAAGGAAGGGATACAAATAGGTTGGGAGAAAGAGACAGCCTTGTCTCCTTAGAGTTTCCATAGGCTTACTAATTTTCTTTTTTTTTTTTTTTCTTTTTTTTTTCCCTTATGTTATTGCTTTTGGTTTGTTTGAACCACCTGACAGAAATGATAATGAGAATGATTTCTAATATTAGAAATATCGAGAATCATTCTATCCATTATCATGTTTTTCTAAAATCATATTTTTGTTCTCCTCCTAATATTAATAAGAATAAGGATGATTCTCGGCGTTTGGCACACAAAGTATCGTTGCAACATACTTTCTAAAAATCACATTTTTATTTTCTCCGTAATTACTTTTTATTGTTTTCTAACTTTTTACTCTCTTCGTAACTATTTTTCACTCACATCATACCCATTATTTTATTTTCAACATAATCATTCCCTTCATTACAATACAAATAATCTTTTTTTCTTTCTTATTCTCCTCCAATTCTCATTCTCCATCCCACAAACACCATATTTATGATAACCTATCATATTAGCTATTTTTTCTTCCAAAATTTAAAATGTTCAATTTAATTTTTTTTTTTTTTTTAGTTTTTTAAAATTAGTATCCAATTTAAAGTTTTGTTATATTTTCTTAAAAACTCTTCTATTCTTGTATAAATTTTAGTAGTATGTCCATGTTTAACCTTAATTAAAATGATTAATAATATTGCATTAATCAAGATTTTTTTAGTTCAACTTGGATTAGTTTTTACTCTTAATTGAGACCAAACGATTTTATTAAGAGCATATTCTTTTCTAAATTCAACACTACTTGAGAATGAAACTTGTAAACTCTTTTAACCTAAACTCTCTTTGACTATATTTACATATAAAGAGAAATGTAATCATGTGCTCGTCTATTAATTCGTACATTCAGTATTGTTTGGCACACTGTGTGTGTATAAAAGGGAGAAAATTGCATACAAGATTGCGCAGTTGGTTGAAGGCTTGAGTTACAAACGTATACTCCCTTCAGATAGAGGATAGTACACTCCGAATATTTATCTCAAAAAAAACATACAAATGTTATAGGAAAAAACTGAAAAATTAAAAGAAAGCAAAAAAAAAAAAAAAAAAAGCTAAAGTTTACAAACTTAGTTTTTAAAAGGGATGACCTTGGGGGTGAAAAGGGATGAGAAGGTATCGATCATCAATCACTAATTTATTTATTTATTTTTTCTTTATCTCTTCCATTTTCTTCCTCCCGTAGCCAAACATGTTCTATAAATTTCTTTACTTTCTACTCTTTACATGTATTTTTAAAATTCAAGTCAATTTTGAAAACAAAAGTAATATTATGATTTTAAATGTTTGAAGAGTTTAATTATTTTCTTTAAGAAAGAGGAAATACATTATATACACAAATTCAGATATAAAATAGCTTAAAAATAAATGAATAAATGAGCACTAAATAAAGGCTAAACTTTTAGATCCTTACAAATACTTTTTTAAACTGGGATTAACATGTCATATAATTTAATGTGTTGAGCATACTATTGTACCAGTCAAAAGATTCAAATGATGGCAATGAAACAATATGAGGGTAATAGGTTGTCCTCACAATATGAGGGAATGTCACAAACGACATTATTCATCTTGCATCTTTGGTTGGAGATGTTTTTTTCTCCCATTGTAATAGGTTGTGTAATAGAGTGGCAGACTTGTTAGCCAAATTCCCTTGTTCTTATCCTGTTGTTTGGAACTTTCTGACTCTTTCTTGTGAGGACAGGACTTTCTTTTGGAGGGGGGTTCTCCCCCCTTTGTGGCCTCTTGTGTTGAAGAGGAGTGTAATCGGTTCTTTAGTGGTTGTTAATGCATTGTTTGTTGTTTTCAAAAAAAAAAAAAAAAAAACAATATGAGGGTATAAAACTAGTGAGATGGTCACCTCTCTCTTCTTTTTTTTTTTTCTTTTTTCTTTTTTTTTTTTTTTAATTCAATGAAAATTTTGGAACTTGTAACTTTTTGATTAAGAATACACGTCAATTATCGTTTTGAGAATCTCAATTATCAGTGAGACGAGATGGTTTAAAAGAATTAGGGGCTATAATTAACATCATATCTTTGTGAAAGAAATTTTCTTATACCTAAGACAATTTGGCTCAAAAAAAAAAAAAAAAAAAACTACATTAAATCTCAGCCAGGATCATATAAATGTTGAAGTTGCAATTCACAGTCTAAACGACCACCTCCTGACAGATAAACAGAAGTTCATTTTCAAACTTTTGCAGAACAAACCTTTCTACTGGTGTTATAAGGTTAGTAACCACACACTTCTCCTCAGAGAATGGTTTCCTGCCTGTTCGTCCAGCTCGATGAAGATAGTCAATGGCAGTTCGAGGTAGATCGATGTTGTATATATGCGTCGTTTCGGGCAAGTCAATTCCCCTGGCCACTATGTCCGTCGCTACAATAAGATAACGTCCTTCTTGCCTTACTTCCTGCGCCCAAAACAATCAAGAATTCAAATACAAATATGTAACAGGTCAGCATAGACATGTATCCCGAGTCAAGTTCTTTCATTGTCTAACACTCTCGCGACAAAAAGTCAGCCATAGCGTACTTTAGATCAACCATTGTTAGACAGGAAACAGAGGATGAAAAGTAATGGTATTTATTTGTTAGGTGAAGAGTAAAATATCTTCCTTCTTGGTTGTAAAGGAAGATGAAATAAAATTTCAAATCTCATGTTTATTTAAACTACTTGGAGGTAGAATACCAGATCAGAATCATCAGATATCGCATCCGTTAACTGATCCTACTTCAGTTTTAACACCCTACTAGGTAAATGGTTGGAAAAATATTGCATAATGAATCTTACCGATAGGGAAGATGCCCGTAAATTGTAGTTCATGTCTTCCTCGAGAAGGATGACATCAGAACAACCACCATATGAATTCTTTAAGAAATCAATCATCAAAGTTGTTGGTGGAATCTTTCCAGCCTTCTTTGATTTCTCAGACTGCAAATCAGAGGCATAGTAAGTTGAGCAGATAGGTTTCACCAATGAAACAAAATCATACAAGTTACATTTCTTCAGCTCTAGTGCGACTATTAGAAGCGAACAAGAGTAATAGCTCAATGACATTAATGTATATTTATGTTCAAGAGGTCATGAGTTCGATTCCCTCTCTATTGTTGAACTAAAAAAACTGCAACCATTGAAAAGGAGTTGGATTCTACAACTAGATTCCTTAAAACCAAGAGTTTTAGATCTAAAACTATGAATCTATAATGGGCTTTGGTATGCAGTTACAAGCATGCTTGAAGTTTATCCAGTTTTGTGATCAAATGTTTTCTTGTTTTTTATCCACCAAATGCAAAAAAGTATGATATTAAAAACCCCATTACTGAAACATCCGAACAAGAAAAAACATTTGCTGGATTTTAATCAAATTCATTGATGATTTGTAGCAATTATGATATGACCTAGAATAGCTCGATTTTCTTACAAAAATGTTAACCAGGAAAAATCTAAAAGCTTCAAGCGAAGACAGCTGTTAAACCCTTAAGTCTAAACCCTAAACCATCATGTGTTGGCCTAATGCTCAAGAGTTACAAGATCAATCTATGGCAGCACCTACCTAGGAATAAATTTCTTAGGTATTTCCTTAACATCCAAATGTTCTAGTGTCAGTCGAAATAGCCCGTGAGAATAATCGAGGCGTGTGTAATGATGTAAACTGGCCCAAACATTCAAGAATATGTAAAAACAGAATTCCTTATTTATTTGACCATTCTTCATTTTAAGGCTATCAACACAAACCTGCTCACTAACAAAAATGATCGCAGACTGAGGTTTATCTGTTAGCAATAAAGACAGGAAGGCTTGGTGCTTTTTGTTCTTATCACATATCTGTCAAGCAAAAGATAATACTTAAGCAAGTTAGTTACACCAAAATAATTAGAAAGTCGAAATTCTATGTTCGATGAAATGGCTAAGGACAATTATTTCTGAAGGAACAATACAAATTCATACCACGAATCTATGGAGTAGACATGATGGCATGGGCTGGATTGGATTACTATGGATATGGATTACATTATTCTGCAAGAGAGACAGGGAAATTTCTAACAAACTGATAGAACTTAATGGCAGAAATGCACCGCTTAATAGAAATAACCAAAAAAAAAAAAAAAGTGTATAGACATACCTTAGTCCACTTCTGCTGTATACAATCATGAAGAAAATGATTATGCTGCGGAATTGATGCACTTGCAAATACAGTCTGACGGTTACTGAATGAAGAATATGATGTCAACAGTTTTTTCAGAGAACTAACTTGCCTTGAGGAACTAAACATAAAATCGACCTGCCAAACGAATTTAAAGAATACATCAAGTCCTTGTAATAAAGGTTTGAACAGACTTGTTTCATGATGCTTAATTATTTGTTTATCTATTTTTCAAAAAATTAGAATCTAAGCATGTGAAATGCAAAACCAACGTTCCAAATTTTCTTCGGTTTGTCCTGAAAGTAGGGCTAAAAAGCTTGCTGAAAAAATTACTTCGCAAGTACCTCATCAATTACCAGCACATTCAGTGAGCCAAGATCAAGGATTTGCCTCTCTACCATTTGGCACAAGCTCCCTACTGTTGCCACCAGTATAGAAGGGGGATCTGCCTGAAAATTTTAACACCTCAAACTTGCTATCTGGATGAAAACTTCTACTAATCAGAAACTATTAGAAAGTGTGCTCAAAACCAATTAACAATAAGAGGAGTAGCTCACCTTATCTTATAAATGCTTAGAGGACTCTGGATTTTTCCAATGTGGGATAATAAGATCCTCAACACCCCCCTCCCTCTCAAGATGGTGCTTATTTTTGGTTCACCAATCTTGAATCGAATCTCAATTTCATTTTTATTAGACCAAATCTTTGGGTTTATGGGCTCTGATACCATATTAAAAAATGTGGGCATGAATCTCAAAACCAATAGGCAATGTGAGGAGTAACCCACCTTATCTTATAAATGCTTGGAGGACTCTCTACTTTTCTAATGTGAGATAATGAGATCCTCAACATAAACAACCCAATAAAGTGAAAGAGGAAATACACAATCGATATGAACAAGTGCGCAACTGAAGAAATTTATATAGAAGTAGGCATTGGTGACAAAATTAGAGGTCGAGACAACACATATTCTCAACAAGTAATTAAAACTTTTGTAAGCCATCTAACCAAAACACTACTTCAGTATGCAGACAACTTCACATAAAAGCCAACGAGTCTACATAACAAAACAAGCTTATCCATCAGAAATTTAGTATTAATAACGCGTGAAGAAAATAAACAAATGCAGCACCTTCAACCAAATCTTGTGTCTCCTCAACAAGCCTCCATCTAATAGAGCCATGACAACACAAGATTTCAGCTCAAGTTCGGATGCAGCAGGCTTCGCAGCTAACATCCTAGCAACTTTAGTAACCTGACTTCCATTCCACAAGGACAAAATTAACTTTACCATAAAAAATGTAAGAAGCATCAATCAACCCCCATCTCCCTTTAACAATTTTACTTTTGTATCTGTGAGTATTAAGGCTAGCTCACGAGCACCTCTAATATTCTCACAGGACAAACTGGCTCACCCTACAACATTTGAATATCAAAAAAATCCGTAAGGATTATTTTCCAGGTAGGTGGCTACCATAGATTCAACCTATAACCTAAAATATCACTGAGTCCATCTCTAACTTAGTAAATTGTTACCAAAGCAACACAAAACAGATTTGGTAATTATAGAATGAAACAAATGCAAGAAGAAACATAAAAGATTAAGCATAATTTAGAAGATGCAAAGTTCAATCTTACTTGCATTCCGAGCTCACGCGTGGGCACTACAATCAATGCTTGCACGGCTGCTTTCCGGGCATTGATAACAGAAAATATCAATAGCAAATACGTCAGCGTCTTCCCAGAACCTGTCTAAAAGGGCAAAGTAAGTTAAAAATCAGTATACAGATTTCCAAAATATCATACAAACAAACAATCAATCAAAATAGCCTATTTTTTCAGGAAAATTACTTTACTTTATAAGCATAGAATTGACCTGCGCATGAAGCACACAATCCCGACCCGTAAACAGAACTGGGAGAGCTTGCCTCTGCACATCAGTTGGAGCAACAAATCCAATTTCCTCAGCCCTACATCATTTTAGAGAAGAAGATTAACGGAAAAGAGAACAATCAAGATGATATATGATTAGAAATGAAAAATTAAGATGAAACCCAAGAGATTTAATGGAACATAGAAACTTGCCTGTGCAGTATATGCTCGGGAACATGTCCATTGCAGATCTCGCGGAGAGTGGAGGCCTGTAAATCAGAATCAACTGCATTTTTCAAAGCAGTTGTGCTCAGTAATGCCTGTGGAGACCTAATTTGAGGGATTGAGCATATGGGTCCATTAATATTGATGGGTTTAGTTAATTGAAAGGATAAAAAAACTGGATACCGCCGTTTGGATGAGACGGGCAGCCACGGGGGATGAATTTTGACGGTGGGAACAAGCGTTGCGGCCATTGGAATTGGAATGTGGTGCCTGCCTGCGCAACAGGGGGAGGAAAATGGTGAGAGAATGAAATTGATGAGAGATATGAGGACGCACTATTGTCCGCGGCGGTGGTGAACCAACCGGTGTACTGCTTTTCTGGTTACAGTGGAACCCAACCGTCTTGTTCAGAAGGATAAGGTTAAATTTAGATTTAAGTAAATTTAGGTTTTTTGTTTTTATTTTTATTTTTTTTTGTTCAACAAATTTGGCGGGAGATATTCTTTAGTTCAAGGATATTTATGATAAAATTCATATTAATTAAAATAAAACTTAATTAAACATTTGAAGGGCAGAGATGGAAAATAAACTAAATTTTAATAATTAAAAACTAAAAACTAAATAAGTATTTAAATATTTAATTCTTTATTTAAAAAAACACTTAATTATTTTTAATAAAAATTATTTAACAACTAGACTAGTCAAATCAAGAACATAATTACAAATACGATCACTTTTATAAAAATGAATGATTAACGAGTATTAATTGTCATCTACTTTTTTACGATATCGGTATTATTAAATATTTAATACAATATTAACCAGATGGTAGATAAAAATGAAATAAAAATTTTCAAATTTATTTAAGTGTAAGAGTATTTTTTGATTGTCGGAAATAGTTAGAGAAGATAAGATAATTATATTGAAATTGTGTGAATTCCATAAATTATGATAGAAAGAAGAGTTGAACATGTGAATGCAGTTGAAGGAAGCAATGAACCATTAGAATATTCTACGAATTATTATAAATAAAAATGGAGTGTGTTTTCTGTATCAATCACAATCACAATCACAATTTGGTGGTTGAAATTTAACGAAGATAACATTGCCCCAATCCTCCCCTTCCAAACATCTCATGCACTCCATGTGACACACCAATCCTCCCACCTTTCTTCTTCATCTTCATCTTCAACGTTCAATTCCAATTTTTCACTTCTCCAATTTCAAAATGGCGATTTCCGCCGACTGTCGGATTGCCCTGTCAGCCGCCGCCGCGCATCTACGGGATGCACGTGCAACTACGACAGCCGGGAGGAAGTTGAGGTCTGTGGAGTTCATGGGGAAGAAGCTGCTCATGGAGCCGAAACCAATAGCAGCTACTAAGAGTGTTGGACGACGAGTTTGTGTGTCGTCTATTGTGACTAATGTAGCCATTGCCGACGACACTACGGTAATTTTTTTGGGGATATTTAGCTACGACTGCTGATAGACGTGCCAATGAGCAACTCCAAACACACCTTTCCGGAGATGGGTTCCATTTTAAAATGATTGCGTGGCTTTGTATAGATTATGAAACTGCATTTCTGTTGGTTTGCGTTGTAATTAATTAATGTCTTTGTGAAAAAAGACTAATGTACTGTTGTTTGTTTAGTTGAGAGAAGTAGACATGGAGAAAAGAGACCCTCGAACTGTGGTGGCCATTATTTTGGGAGGAGGAGCCGGGACTCGTCTCTTCCCACTCACTAAGCGTCGGGCCAAACCTGCCGTAAGTTTTTTGATTTAGAGAAACTTGGGTACTTGCGAGAAACTACGTAGTGCATGATATTTGATATCCCGTTACAGGTTCCGATCGGAGGAGCATATAGGCTGATAGACGTGCCAATGAGCAACTGTATCAATAGTGGAATAAACAAAGTGTATATTCTCACACAGTTCAATTCAGCTTCATTGAATAGGCATCTTGCTCGAGCTTACAACTTCAGTGGTGGAGTCACCTTTGGAGATGGCTATGTGGAGGTTAAGTTTCACTCAATAACTATTTCCATAAACTCATTTTTCCCAAAAATAAAAATAATAATAAATAAATAAAAGTTATGATATGATCTCAGGTTCTTGCAGCCACTCAAACTCCAGGGGTGGCTGGTAAAAATTGGTTTCAAGGTACAGCAGATGCAGTGCGACAATTCCACTGGCTCTTTGAGGTACTCTAAATATTCATCTACTTGCAACAATAATTAACAATTCATGCTTGGCCCCATGTACAGTACATTCAACATAAAGATAAAACATAGTCATATAGAAAACAAATAATAATAACAATATTTAAATGTTGGCTAATATACCATTTTCGTCCCTATTTTTTCACGTTAGTTTCTTACTTTCAAAAATCCAAATTTAATCTGAAAAGTATTTGTAAAGTGATTATAAATGATGAAGGGTTATTTTGAGTGATTAGAAATTTGAATTTGAATAATAGCTCGTTTGAATGTGTGTTTATTTGTAGAGAGATGATAGCTAATAGCTCGTTTGGATGAAGGTTTTTGTAGAAGAGTTGCAGACAATAATTCATTTGGATATAGTTAGAAATGATTGATTTTTTTGAAATGTTAGAAATGAGTGATTATGATATCTCATTTGGACGTGGTTATTTGAAGGAGAATTGTAAAAACTCAATTACAATAGCTCATTAATATCCTCCAACAAGCACCCTCCATACTTTCAACGAAGCTAAAAAATTTGACCCTATGCTAGTTTAAAATTAATAATGAAATTGGTTAAATAATAAGAATAATTTCCATACATCATAAAATACAATGCGAACATGTTTCCTAAATTTTGGAGGGAAGAGTACAAAAACTAAATATAAAATTTGGGCATTTATCAATGATGATTTAACCTTAATTGTTAAATATGTATGAACTCTCCATGGTGTCATATCTGATATAAAATTTACCTTCATCTAAGGAGTGAGATGGTAATAAGTTTTTACTGCTGCAGGATGCAAGAAGCAAGGACATTGAAGATGTGTTGATTCTATCTGGAGATCACTTGTACAGAATGGACTATATGGATTTTGTCCAGGTAAGCCTGAAAATGCAATTAAATTAGTAACCCCATCTTCATCTTTATATGTTGCATTCAATTTAAACATTTCTTCGTTTACCTTATCAGAATCATAGGCAAAGTGGCGCAGATATCACTCTCTCTTGCCTGCCAATGGATGATAGGTGAATCACTATTGATTAGCTAAACAAATTTAATTTTAAACATATGCTTCATCTTCTCTTAAGTACGTGAATTTTAACCAAATTCTAAAAACCAAAATAAGTATATACGGAAGCTATTTTTTTAGCTTTCAAATTTTGATATAATTTAAAAAAAAAAACACAAGAGGTAGATATCAAAATCATGAAAAAACTATGTATTAGAGTCGTGGTTGTATTGTAGGCTTAAATTTTAAAAACTAAAAAAAAAATCAAATAGTTATCAAACGAAGCCTAAAATAATTATTTATAGTTTTTCTTCAAATGTATGTTTCTTTTTATCAAAAGTAAATAGGGTATGCTTCGCTACGACGGGAAAGGAAGGGATAAAGGAAAGAAAGTAAGAGTAAATTAGTGAAGATGGACCAAATGCTGAAAAGGGATCTCTTTCTTTCCTTTCTATCCCTTCCGGCCACACCAAACATGTCCTCAGTATCTAATATTCTGTAATTTATTTAAAAATCTCGTTACTTTATATCATAGCCGAGCCTCAGACTTTGGTCTAATGAAGATAGACGACAAGGGAAGGATAATTTCATTCAGTGAGAAGCCTAAAGGAGAAGACCTGAAAGCAATGGTAACATTCAAAATGGCCTTTAACTAGAATCTTTAAATCTGTTAAGGAACTTAAATGATTGCTCTGATGAACCTAAACTGTGTCATCTATATTCATATCGAAGGCGGTAGATACGACGATTTTAGGACTCTCGAAAGAAGAGGCTCAGGAGAAGCCATATATTGCTTCCATGGGAGTGTATGTCTTTAAGAAAGAGATACTTTTGAACCTTTTAAGGTATTGTGCATCTAAAGGCTATTTATGAATCTATGTAATTTTATTCAAATTCAAAATGTTTGAATTTGCTTGAATTTGTTCAAGTCAGATGGCGTTTTCCAACTGCTAATGACTTTGGATCGGAGATAATCCCTGCCTCAGCCAAAGAGTTCTTTGTAAAGGTTAATCTATCTCTGAGACTTTAGATTATATTATTTGGTTGAATTATGTTAAACCACCAATGAATCCAAAATCTTAAACTTATGGGTTCAAGAGGAAAACAACTTGGCAGAGGTTCGAACTAAGGACTTTTTTATTTTATACCATGTTGAACTATGTTAAATCACCAATCAATCCAAAAGCTTAATCTTATGAGTTGGGATGAATTTAATTATATCAAGTACCAACCAACACATTTGTTAATAATTTATATTGGAAAAATGACAAATAGACCTGTTTGTTTGGTTCGGCTCTACTAACAATTTATACAGATAAGCTAATGGTAGCCTAACTTTTTTTTTTTGAACAGGCTTATCTCTTCAATGATTACTGGGAAGACATTGGGACAATTAGATCATTCTTTGAAGCTAACCTTGCCCTGACAGCACAAGTCAGCCAACTAAAACACTTGCCATTTAGATTTTTTCTATTCTCTTTCTCTCACCCCTTAGGACTTTACTCAAACTACTAGATTTATAATCTAACCTTTTTGTCTGGTTATTCATGCTGTTGCACACCATAGGAGTTATCTCATGTTTACTTGTACCTTTCAGCCACCACGGTTTAGCTTTTATGATGCTGCAAAACCAATGTTCACTTCAAGGAGAAATTTGCCACCTACAAAGATTGACCAGAGCAAGGTCAGTAATATTCTGTAGTCATCTAAGTCACCATATTATAAATTCATAAACTCTGAAAATCATTCTTTTTTAACCAAATATTCAATACATAGTTCCAAATAGCACAGCATTTGACAATTATTAACAACAGCTGAGCATTTTTTTCTGGTTACCTGCCAATTTTTCTTTGCCTTTTATGTTGAGATAATACTCTGGTTCCTTTTCAGATCGTGGATTCTATCATCTCGCATGGAAGCTTCTTAACCAACTGCTTTATCGAACATACTGTCGTCGGCATTCGGTCCAGAATTAACTCTAATGTTCACTTGAAAGTATGTGTTTCATGGAACTTCTGTCTGATGTTATTTAGATGATAAGACAAATATTCATGAAAAATTGTCATTCAACTATTTCTTAATAGTTGCATTACATAAAGCACTAACTATCATTATTATCGAACATATCAGATTGTAACCTGTTTGTTATCATAGAACTGAATTTCTTACCAAGTACAAAAAATCAAACTAATGTGTTCAATTCAATTCAGCTCTAACCACCAAAGCGGTCTTACTCAGTTGTAATTGACATGTATCCTCGACCAAGAAGCTGCATGTTCAAATCCCTAAACCTCCTGCATGTTTGCTATCATGGAACTGAACTTTTTTTTTTTTTACAGAAAATCAAACTAATGTGTTCAATTCAATCCTTAGCAAATCGTAAGATTTTTTTTTTCTTAACATGGTCATTTCTGATGAGATGCAAAATGCAGGACACTGTGATGCTTGGAGCAGACTACTATGAAACTGAAGATGAAGTTGCATCTTTGTTAGCTGAAGGAGGAGTACCAGTAGGAATAGGAGAAAATACGAAAATAAAGTATGAACACCACACCCAAAATGGAAGCCCCAAAATCTCCATATATTTTGATTTTGAATCCTGTTTTTCTAATTCCTCATTGTCGATCTAATACTATGTGCAGGGACTGCATTATTGACAAGAACGCTAGAATTGGAAAGAACGTGGTGATTGCCAATTCAGAGGTACTGTACCATTAAATTCGGTCAAACTACAAATCAACCCAAAAAGCTTCTTAAACTCATAGGTTAGAGTAAAATTAATTAGGTCAGCTAACATTTCTCCTCATTCGTGGATTTAGAAATTATTAGAAATACCCTACAATAATTTCAAATGGGGAGGAAACGACTTGACAAGGGTTTAACCATAGAACAAAAATGCTATTTTCCTTCTATTTGGTAGAAGTAGAACCAACAAGACTTCCAATAATCTCAACCACCATGGATTAATCTAATAATCAAGAGGACTTTGAAAACCAAAAGATGATTAGTTTGATTTATAGTGGCCGGCCACCTAGATAGAAGTTAATTTCTCATGAATTTCTTTGACATTTTCAAATGTTTACTATACCTGTCGATGTTCAGTACATTTAAAATGTAGCTCAACTATTCTTACAAGACAACTATCTTACCCTACAACATTTGGATGTCAAAAAAATTTGTAGGAGTTCATTTTTAAGTAAGTGACCACCATGAATTAAATTCGTAACCTTTTGGTTACCAAAATCTCTTTTGACCACTAGACCAATCCATAATGGTTTCTTTGACGGCTAAATGTTCTAGAATCAAACGGAATGTCTCGTAAAAATATTCGAGTTGTACGTAAGTTGACTCGATCATGAATGTACAAAAATAAATAAAAAGACTTCGAATTATCTCGAAATTCCGGAATGAATGAATTGTGTGTCAATGGAACTTAATTGCAGGGCGTACAAGAAGCTGATAGAACGTCAGAAGGTTTCTACATACGTTCTGGCATTACCATCATATCAAAGAATGCAGTAATTGAAGATGGTTTGGTGATATAATAAGCATGTTCGTCTTTTATTGATGAACATGTCCATCCTTCATTGATTTGTATTATTGTTTTAGTTATTTATAATTTTTTAGTATCACGTAAAATAAGAATGCAGAGGATGTAACGTAACAACAGAACATATCTATGTGATGGCATCAAATTCATATATCAGTCATCAACCAAACAAAATTTGAAGAAAGAAATGAAATCAAAAAAAACTTAAAGCCGATTATTCAAACATAAAAAGCCTTAGTTTTTTGTTTATGGTTTTTGAGATTTAAGTCTACAATTAATATTTTAACACGTAATTTTTATGATTTTAATATCTACCTCTTACTCGTATTTTTCCAAAATTTGATAGTTAAAAAAAAAAAATAAAACTTTTGAATACATTTTTTAATTTATAAAATTTGGTTAAAACTCACGTGTTGGATCGGTATGACACTCTAGAGAAGGTGAATATGTCTTATAAAAATTAATATAAATAATTAAACTTTTTACAAATAAATAAAAATTAATATTAATACAACAAATTAGTTTCAAATGTTTTAAAATGGATTGAAATCCCATTTTCATGCTCCATGTAATAGACGCTTCAAAACAATAGTAAACAATAATCAAATTTGTTATCATCAAAATATTAATTCATTCATTAATTCGACATAAAGATTAAAGTCAATATCAAATACTTATCTAACAGAAGATAAATCATATTTCAAAAACTAAATTAAAAAAAATTGATATGATTATCAAATGAGATTATTATTATTATTATTATTATTTTCGGTTTCTTGAGCATCAAAGTTCAAGACGACCTCAGTTTTGAGATTGAGCAAAATGAAAAGCAGAGAGGTGAGTAGGGCCATCAAGTTCAGTTTCATTAGGTTACATGTTAAGATTTGATTAAGATTAAGGTTGATTTGAATTATTAGTATCGATGTAAAGTCCAATAAAGTCATTTAGGTTAGACTATGAATAATGTGTGTATACATAAGTTTATGTTATGAATTTTGTCTCATTAGATACTATAGCCTCCATCACTATCCTCTTCTATTAATTTCTCTCAACCTTTTTCCTCTCATCAATGGTAGTCTTCCAACTCTCCTTCCTGCAATTCTCATGAATTATAAACCAAAGATCATTAGAAGATTTTTCATGTATAATAAAAAATCAAAGAACGTGAATACCAAAATTTTGAAAATATTTTTTATACAGCAATAATAAGGATCGACTCTTGTCTTTGATCGGTTCAACTAATTGGATATAATTAAAAACCTGATAGAAACAATTAAATGAAATTAATTAAGTGAAATTGATTATAACCAATTATTCAAATGATTGAAGCTAAAGAATATTGAAGTAGTGATGAAAGAAGGAAATGAATAAATTACACAAGGTTCTTAGGTTTATTGACTTCCGACATTAATTAAAAGCAATCAGTGACATTAATATAAGGGTC
>JBBMEG010000021.1:4455245-4474175 GCA_037832605.1 Cyclanthera cordifolia
AATCACTCTTTAAAAATCTTATACAAATGAACTATTATTACAATTTCTTCTTTATAATCACTCAAAATCACTCATCATTTCTAAACACTCAAAATAAACACTTCACACTTTTACAAACGAAAACATCCCATATAGGTAAAGAGATTATGCTCCAAATATTCAAATTTTATTTAATTTTGATTTTGATTTTTGTAATATAATTTAAGTTATGTTAATTTTGGTTAGACATACCTTGAGGGGTGTTTGGATTAGGAGGAGAGGAAGAGAACGAATTGAACTCTTTATTTATTTTTAGTACATCATAATTTTTCTCAACCTCTCCTCATTTTCTCTCCAACTGTCTCCCAAAACTCTAATAAAATTTTATATCAGATTTCATATAAAATAAACATTTTTCTTAAAAGCAATCACCCAAAAAAAAAACAAGAAGAAAAATCAATATTTCATCTCTAAAACATCAATCCTTAAAAAATATTTCATATCTACAAATCACTTAGGTTTCTGTTTTTTTTTCCTCAGTTTTTTCTCCTACAGTCCAAACATTAACCAACTATTTTCTCTCTCTGTGAATATGTTTGAGAGAATTTTAGCATTGTTTGCAACAAATATTCCAGCTATAAAAAACATGAATGATCATGTGCGAATGCAGTGCTGCCAGTTAAGGCCACTCACAAACAAGACACATATTCAGCTCATCTCACCTTTTGCAGTCTCATGATCCTGTTTCATTCAAGATTCAACCACTTCTTTTCTATTATTTGTTTATTTATTTATTATTTTTTAATAATCAAAGTGTTAACTTAGATCAGATCAAGAAAAACACACCCTTCTTAAACAAACACACCTTTCTCTTGATCTAAGTTGCAGCACAACAACCCATAACCAAAATAAAAAATGGAAAAGAAAGAAAAACAGAGGAACAGAATAAAATTGGCATATTATTAGATTAACCATAAATTTTTCACAAAGGGGGAAGAAGGTTCACAAACCTTAGGTTAATTAACCTTCCAATGAACCACATAAACCAATTAAAACCCAGTAATTAACAGAGCTAATAATACTATAGCTTCTTCCATGTACAGCATCACCATACTTCAATACTTGGTGAAAGAATTATTATTATTATTTTTTTAATCTGAATTCTGATACCCTTTTCCTCAAATTCTTCGAATCATTAACCCTTTTTCGGACGCAACGAATTGTTGTGGGATACTTGTGAGTTCACATCAATAGCAATTGGAAACTGTCTGCTTCCCTTTATGTTGTTGTATCTCCCACGCCTCTGTTTTCTTGCAGGCTTTAGAGACCTAGGGATGAACACGCCGGTACCCTTGCATACGCCGTTGTAGGCGGCGGCGACGACGGTGGCAGGATCATGCACAGCAACGAGCTGTGTGGGATGGTGGCTAACATGAGAGAAAGCCTGCAAATTGATTGAATCTTGTTTGAGTTCATAGAAACAACAGAGAAAGATAATCCAACAGATTCAAATTGGACAAGACTCAAAGTGATTGAAAATATGAAACTATTACAGCCTATCATGGTCGAGAATTCGAAACTACGACCTCTTAAACTATTACAGCCTATCCTGGTTGAAGATTCGAACCTACGAACTCTTGAAAAAAGTAGTACCTGAAGAGAAACATGTGGATGACGAGGAAGCTGGTCTTCGTTGTCATCCATGAGAAGAGAGAGCTGTCTGCTCAAATCAGCAAAGAACAAATCATCTTCAAGTTCCAAAGCTACCTCCATGTTGTCTATCTATACTCAGAACTACAATAAGAGAGTTAACTTGCAGAACAAAATAGAGAATTTACTAGTGTTATAACACAAGGAACACGCTTTCTTTTTGCCTTGATTTTCTTTTCAACCTCTCTCCCTCTCTCTCTCTCTCTCTATTTGAATTGGGAAAAAAAGAGGTTATATAGAATTAAGAAGAGGGAAAAAGGGCGTGATGGGTGAGTTAAAAACCACATTGGCTGAGCATGTGAGATGGTGGGTCATTGACCACAGCTGGCCACTCTGTCTAAGACTTTAACCGACCCCACAAAAATCATTACATGGTGTTATACAGTTGATGAAAAGATTGAGGATTTCCTGTTGCAGGAAGAAATCTTTTCCAATACCAACGACCATCTCCAAGCCAGAGATTGGCTTAAATCTTCAGCGCACTAGGATTTGTGTGCTGTATTTCTTTTATGGATTTCCTGTTTATCAAAGCAAAGCAAACCTGATTAGTAAGTTTTATATTACAGATTAAGATATTTATGAATCTTTAAGTATTCTAAAAAGGGAGAAAATCCATCTGCATCTCAACTATCGATATAGCTAACTGTCATTGGTACTCATCCGTGCATCTGTGTGTGTTGTTTAAGACCAATAGTTGTAGCAGTCGGTGGACATCTCTTTCGTGGGGGCCACATACATTTGTACTGTTAAGGAACATAGACAACGATTGAGAAATGTTTGGCTCATAGTGTCGATAAGCCAACGATTCAGATGAATCCGTTTATGGTCAACATAAACAACTCTTATCTTTAAGCCAAGCATATCCTTTGGAAGTCTGTTCAACATTTCAATACAGTTATTTTCCTGCAAAAAAAAAAAAGAAAAGAAGATAGCCACAGAAAAGGAAGAGGGAATCAAATCTCCTCCACTGTCACAACTGCAAAGATAAATGAATGTACATGACATATTGCAACTCTTTTTCAAAGGCTTCTTAAAATCCATATTACTAATTTCTTCCACTTTACAGTGAATCCGAAATGTGCAAAGGCTTTAATAATCATGGTAGTAGCAGTAGGGTTGTAGATTTTCACTCGGTTTCCTAGCTGGTTGATGGACCCACCATGTTAAGCCCAACTTCTTGTGCATTCAGGGCTACGCCACAAGGTAATTTAGATCAAGAGGAAAACTTGCCTCTTTGTAACAAAAAAATGCAGACCCTCCTTAGAGGTGGTGTGGTACTATTTGATGCCACAAGTTATTTCTTTCAATAAATATTAAAAAAAAAAAAAAATATATATATATATATTTATTTATTTATTTATTTATTTATTTGTGACACCAAATGATGTCACATCAATCTTAAGGAGAGCTTGCCTCCTTAGTCACAAGTTTTTTTCTCTACTAAAGCATTAAATGTTTAACATCAGTGTTGATCAGATTTGCTCAAAATTCACACAAAATCAGAGTTATAATCATCGAAACAAGAATTCATAAGATGAAGAGATGGAGCAAAGAGATCAACACACTGAATCTCATTCAAAATGCTAAGAGCAAAGTTCCGAGAAAGCACAAATGGTGGCTATCACCCACAAAATAGCTTTATATATGGCTTACAAATCCACTTCAATTGGCTGAGGAAACCCTAACCAACCTAACTAACCATAGCTAAGACACTAACCACAGTTCAAACAATATGTGATTCACAATTACAAAGATCTATGCCTGTCTTCAGCAAAGCATATCAATCAGATTTGGTATCAACAGCTGGTGAGAGAATTCATTATAAGCATGTTACATATAAAGCAGATGGGTGGGAGGATAGGTCAAATACACAACAGTAATTCCAACATATAAATATCAACAAACTGAATGCCAATTTACCAATTTTTTCAAGTGGAAGCAAATATGCCAACTTGAATATATATTCAAATCTCTGACCCACAGGTTTGCTGATACAGATGAAATAACAACCACAAAATCTTAAAGTCATAGACTCATATCACATTAAGTTGTTAATGATCACATGGTTGCTTAAAGTAAAGGGATTCAAGAAGGAAATCATTGTGCAATAAATCAGTCTTCTCTGGCAACAAATTCACAGCTCTATTGTTCTTTTCAGGAATCTTTTGACCAGAAATAAAAAGAAAAATTGTACAAAATGGGAATAGATCCGACCCCACCTTCAACCTTTTTCCATTAACTTCCATCGAAGAGGGGAGAGAACCCATCTTACTAAAGTTGGAGATGAAAATGCAATGTAAATATTAAGCGCCACCTGCAGTGTCCATATCTGTAACGCCGTCAGCCGCCTTGAAAGCTACGTGCAATTTTCGGAGACAGGAAGTTTTCTTATCATTCTGAAAAGTTACACCAGTCACGTGGACTACATCTTTCAATGTTTTACCCATCAAGTCAAAAAGTGGAACACATAAATTTGATCTGGTCATCTCTTCAAGTACAGGAGGTGCCTGCATGTATAAGTTCTTCCCTCGGTGCGTGACACTTGCCTTTGATAACAAGAGCTTGGGATGATCTTGTAGCAGATCAATGAACTGTTCCATGCAAATTTAAGTTAAGAGCTTGTCATCGAAGGCTTTAGAAGATTTCTCAACATCTGAAATTTACTAAAACGGCAACATTTGATTTTTTTTTTTATCTGTGAATGTTTGGACCAACTTATTGACCCTATAATACGTGTATGTAAGAAAAAATTGTAGATGGTCACTTTAAGCTAAACCCTCTTAGTTATTTAAGACTCTTTTTGACCACTAGTTCGCTTCTTAAGTCCTCACCAGGGCAACATTGGAAATGCATAATGAAAATATAGTGGTATGTTTATTATACTGCATATAGATATGCTAAAATAACCGACCTTTTGTAGAGTAATTGAAGTATCCAGCTCAATAAGAACACCTGGACCACAAACAAGACAGTCCTTATCTCTTACGAACTCGGTCACTTTAGTGTGGAGACCTTCTGCACCATTATATCTGGAAAAAAGGATCACTTTGTATTAAATTCTATGCACTTGGAAATTAAGGCCACAAATAAAGGGAATTAATGGAGCAATATTAAAGGTCACAAGAAACACAACCAGGCTATATGATAAAGCAAACATTTGCACAGAAAATTGGGTCATTCACACGGAAGTCCATTACAACTTCCATCATTGAAGTAGTAAATTTGTTATAAAACGGTGTTAAAAGCAGGAAAATTTGGTAGCTAAAAAGAAAAGACTTCGAATCTAAAAGGAGTAAAAAATGAATAGCGGAAAGAAATCAGAAAGTGTATAGTATAATAAATTATAATAAATTAACAAGGGATTGATGCCTTGTCACTTCAAGAATACAATAACAATAATAAAGAGAAGAATGGATAAGAACCAAACAACTTCCAGATCATGATGCAAGCCAAAAACAAGGGAAAATGTTGACAGATAGCAATCATAACATTAACGACAATGCTGGACTAAGAGTCAAGTACTGAAAAAATGCTCAACCTAAAGACTCATAGCAGTTTGACATGTTATCTACCTAAATAATTGGGAAGACAAAGAAACACAAGAACCAAATTTTTTTTTTTTTTGATCCATATTACATTAAAATTAAAATGAATTGGCCCATGGTTAAAGAAAACAGTACACACGTTAAGTAGTTGGATAGGGTTTTGCTGCATCCGGATACAATCTTCAATGTTTCCAGCGCACACGCAGCTGATATAATTGCATTGGTGGAAGCAATAGCAGGTATGATATTCTTCACAACACCCTTAAACATATAGAAAATGAGAATCAGATATAGGTGCACTTATAACAACAAAGCAGTTAATATTTTTTTTTTTTTTGGAAACCGGAGAATCAAACCTTTGCTCCAGTATACCCGGGGTAACCAACACCTACAAATTAATGTCACGAGTGAGTTTCGAACCTGAGACCTTGAGGGGAGCACACCTTCAAAGCCCAAGTCTTCAATCACTGCACCACCTTGGGGACACAAAGCAATTAATATGTACCTGCTAAAAGAATACTGACAAGGTAAAAAATAATAATAATCATAACAATAAAACATCAATGAAACACTTACCTGAGTTAGTGAATATGTAACTCCCGGAATCCCGAAAAGCTCAGCCCTCTTAACAGCCTAAAATTGGGAGAAGATAAGCTAGAATATAAGTCGCTAATTGAAAGAAGTTCCCAGTTCCTACACGAATAAATGTACCTCATTGTAAACCCATTTCATATGTTCAGAATCATCTGGATCAAAAGCTTTTCCACTATGAACCTAAAAGAAAAAAGATTGGTGATGCCAAAACAGATACACTAGCAAACATAGATGAAAAACAAGGTAACTGATGACATTACCTCATCCCATTTAATTAGGTGAGCATACTCGATACAATGAGCAGCAGTTCTAGGAGTTTCTGCTAGAGTACATAATGGAAACTTTACTTGAGGTGGAAACAGCCAGATGGTACACTCGAAGCATGGCGTGACCCCTGGTAAAATTACTCTGGCATGCCCCTTGAAGCCTTCAGTTCCACCATCTACCATTGGTTTAATTGTTTCTTCTAATGGATTGTCATCAGAATCGTACTCTAGATGTTGCAAAGAGAAAGTAAGTACATGAAGTTCTCATACATTATCGACATACCATAAACACTTAATAAAAACAAGATACGAAAGGAATAGTGGAAGCGTAAGTTGACCTGGACACTCAAGAACGTCAAACAATATACATAGAGAAGAGACACCAGGAAAAGTATAGGAAGGAAGAAAATAGCATACCAAGGAAGCTGCAAGCCACAGCATTGATGTAACTTCGAGCTTCAATGGAATCAAGCCCAAGTGCAATTATGTGAAAATCGTTGTAAAATTCAATTTCTTTGTCTTCAATCCGGCAAAAATGTGGAACTATATTGACACCACTAACTCTCTCCATAACACGCTTGGCAGCCACCTCTGCTTTTGGCTTACCAACATCTTCCAGCCTACAATGTTACCCAGTGTCAATCTCAAGAGCACCATACTTAATTTAATGACTATTGTAACAACGTGGTAAATGAATATATGTTAAATATGATTTCCACGAGAAGTCCAAGGTTAACTCTTATCATAATTAATAAAGTTTCCTCAAAATAAATTCGTATCAGGAAAGTCTATTTAAGCAACATAGGTACACGGATGGTTCAGTTAAGTATCCCCGTATACAAGATAAAAATGAAAGATCATTATTCGATCCATTAAATTCATAGAACCCGTGCTAATGATACACCTAAAAAGATCGTAATTATATATCATCAATCTGTAATTGATGTAACTATAAAATAGAAATTAATTAAACAAGTTCTTACATCGCATAATCAACCTACAAAATAACATATAAGAATAACAGTGGGAACCTGAAGAGAAACTGACGATTGAGATTAGTAACTTCGATGCGATCCATGTCTATGACTTCCAGATTCCTAAAACCCGACAAAGCCAAGTCCTTCAAGAGCTCACAGCCCAACCCTCCAGCTCCTATGACCAACACTTTCACGTACTGCTGAAGGTCGTCCCTCAACTGCAAAACAGATTAACTTAGCCATAAGAAGATTGCAGACTAAATACCGAACACAAGGTGTTCGACAAAATTCCGGAGAGAAGAAGAAGTACCCACTTGAGAACCGGGCTCGAAATTGGCGCCTATGAGGTTACCGGGCCTAAGGAGGAGCTTGTCGAGGTCCCTCGATCGGCTGGATTGGACGACAGAGCCCGCCATTTGAAACCCTTACAGCGCCGACGCTGGGCTGCCGGAGGAAATTCTAGAAATGTAAAGAGGCGAAGAGAGAGAGAGAGAGAGAGAGAGAGAGGAAAAAAGGGGGTTTTCCGGTGGGTGTGGAAATGGGCGGCGAAGGGGAACGGATTGGAAGGAAGTGGAAGTAGGCTTGATTCTCACGCAGGATTGAGTCGCAGTTCGTCGTATCGCAGCGCCCTCAACCTCAAACTCCAATCCCGCGCGTCGGACCAATTACCTTTTACTTTTTCCCGGGATATGAATAACTGCAAAATCCTACTTTTTATTGAGTAATAATAATAATAACATGCTTAAATTGTCTCAAAAAAAATAATAAATAAATAACATGCTTAATTTTTTTTTATTTTTTTTTTTGAGATAGATATTTCACATTATACCCGAGTTACTATATTCGTCCTTAGGCCCGACACCGAAATACATAAAAAATAATTAAGATTTCAAACTATTGTAAAAGTCTTCAACCAACAGCGTCACCCCTTAAAGATGATTTCAGAAAACAAGACAAAAGAAGAATAAATAAATAAATAAATAAATAAATAAAAATATATATATATATATATATATATATATATTATAGTTGGTTTTTTGTAAAGGATTAACTTAATTTGTGAGAATTAACTTAATCCATTTACCAAACACAAATAAAGAAGAATTAAGTTAATCGACAGTAAGTTAGCACTTAGCACTAGCACCAAACATGTTTTAAATAGACTTTTCATCTATTGTTTAAACGAAAGGTTATCAGAATGTCATTGTACATATTTTCTAACCAGAAGGTAAATAGTTTTTGTTAGTTTTATTTTACTGTCATTATCATCGATTTGTATTTACCTTTAGTTACTTTTACTTTACTGTCACTATCTATAATTTACAAATTAAATTATCAAGTAACAAACAGCCTTATAAGAGTAGGACTAGTAGTGATTACCTCCCCCTTCTACTCATACCAAACACCGAGATTTAGACCCCTTTAAGAGCGAGTTACGTTGGATTATAATGATTCAATTCGTATTGGACCATTGATTATATAAACAGAGGGTAAGCCCATAATCTCTCGTCCCAAGTATTGCAACCCTCTAATCTATTTATAATAAGATTCTCTCTAGGAACACAGATTGTCGTAACATAATCTACGATTTTATAACAATTCAATCGTTGCTCCAAAAACACCCTATATCGAAGTTTCGAGGAAACTCTTCTCAAGGGTTTCATGTTTCCTAAATGTAAAATTAACTTCCTTTCTTGGTGTCTTTTGCAACATTATGAACTTCTCTCTCTCATCTGTAACTATCTTCCATTCATATACTTTAGCCACTTAAGCCCTTCAGCCTCCATTTCTCTGTTTCTCTCTAAGTTGCAGTACGAGAATGAGGTATGCTGCACAACAACTCACTCTTCCCTTTCAAACAATCTGAACAGATAGTCAATCTTCTACGTCGATCTGTTGACAGCCATTTAAGCTATCAACTGATACTGCTCGATTTTCGGCACAAAAAAATAGTTATAGTTATATAGTATAGCAAAGAGGCTTAACTAAAAATGCCATCCCATGTTTACAACTAAAAATGTCATCCTATATATACAAACTGGGGTTGATAGAACTGGTCTAGTGCTTTTTGTTAAAGCGGGTACCTGGCTTCACCCTGCTAATCTTTCGAGGCAATATGCCGCCCCAATACGACCAGCTTTGGTAGACTTCAAAGGGTAGAACAGTCAATTGTCATGCATTCCTAAGTTCCTAGCACCCACATTTTCAGATTCTTAAATGTCATGCATTCTAATATTTCATGTTTTATGATAGAGTACCGAGGATATGATAGAGTATCAAGGATAGAATAGAAATATGTGTATAATATATGCAAGGGTACAATAGTAAATAGTCATTAGTGTCTTTGTATAAATATGGGAGTTAAGGTCTTTGGAAGGGAGAAAAATACTTGGTAAAAGAAGACTTTGGAGGGAGAGAGTAGCCCTCTCGAAAGGCTAAGAGTTCGATATTGTAAACTTCTATTATATATCAATAAAGTGTTCTAGTGTATCTTATCATTTTCATAGTGCTCGTGTATATTATTGTTCTCTCATATAGGTTAAGATTATCGTGACTTAACATTTTATAAGGCCGAAAATGGCCCTTGGGAGCCTAGTGCAACAACAATACTATATCTATAACAAGCATTTGGAAAGACAATGGTGCAAGAACTGCTTGACATGCTAAAATGGAGATTAAAATACACATCTAGAAGTTTTCACAACTCAAAATTTTCAGAATTCAGAAACTGCATCTCGTGGCAGGCATATACAGACAGAAGAAAGCCAAATTTTCTCTCTAATTAGTCATTACAACAGAGAATCCATTCAGTATCATCACTTGAGGAACCATCAATATGAACTTTTTTTCAGAATAGCCCAAACAAAATGGAGAGGCCACCTATAAAAATGGACTAAAATCTAGAAGAATAACTTCTAAAGGCTAATTCCAAAAGAAAGTTTAGTATTAGTACCCAAAGAAAAGAAAAACATAGAATTAACGATGATACAAATATCATCCGATCTCTCCACTCCTCTGAAGATTTTATTATTTCTCTCGCTGCAGACCCTACAAAGTGCACTCAGCCCAGCCTTCCACAAGAAACTATCCTTCTCTTGAAAGGAAAACAAAAATTTTCTAATAATCTCTCAAGTTATTTTTTGCAAACTGCAAACCGAATGCTTCAAAAAACTGACTCCACACTTAACTAGCCAACTCGAAGGCGGGTATAATTTCACTGCTCACCATGGTCAAGATCAGCTAAAACTATTTCTGATAAGAACTATCTGAATTTTCACCTTAGTACGGTACTCTCAACTTTGAACATATATCTTTACCGGATTTTTTTTTGTTTGACCTAAAAAGATTTATACCATATGTTTGTCATCATTTATATACTCATCTTCTCCCCATCTAATCAATGTAATCAAAGTTCTTGTATGCATCCAACAATGAAAAATAAATTTTTTTGTATGCATCCAACTGTTTCTATGAGATAAGCAAAGTTCGTGTATGCATGTCACTGACATTTATAACGTAAAGAACATCAAACAATGAAAAAGAAAGAGCACACATTCCGAACTACGTTGTAGGTCAGACAATTTTCTACTCGGCCAATGTTCATAGCGAATCTGGAAATGACAATTTTCAGAAATTAAGATTTAAGTGAGCACATACGATACAACGAGAACTGAAATTGTTCCCCCTTGATCAAAGAGACCAAAAATTTCAGAAGTTTATTAGCATCTGTTATCTTCTTCAACAACTAGCGATCGATCTTTCTTCCGTCTTCCATTATCTTTGTGAACTCTTAGAGGAATTTCGAGGTAATCTATAATCCGCCATTATCGCTAAGGTAAATTTAGACATACCGAGGGAAAAGAACGAAGATGGAGCTTAATCATGAAGCTTTGAAATGGCGTCTTTGTGAACTGTAGAGTGCTCGGAATCTGGTTGCTGAAGAGAGCTTTGAGCTTTATCGAGGTAGGGCTTTAACACGAGCTGTAGATTCAGGTATCCGAAGGCCAGAGCTCCGATCACCACCAAGCCGGACCTCACCGCATTCAACTTCGCCGCTCCCTTCATTGATTCTCTTCCAGCCGTCCCTGAGCCGCGATCGTTCCCTCGTGCTATAAAACCTTGAGCTTAACGACATGTCGGTATTTCAAAAAAATAAAATAAAAATGCAAGACTACATGTCGACCTAGCTAACTTTTGCCCCATCACATTCATCGTATAATCACTCTTCTTTTTCTTCTTACACTAAGAGGTGAAAAACTAAAAAGGAACGCTGGAAAATTTCTCCATATTCTTATTTGAATTTCGATTTTTTTTTTCTTTTTTGTGTGCGTTTGTTTAGCTTAAATTTCTCCCAAAACCCTAAGTTTTGTTTCGTGGAATGATTCGCTGGTTTAAGTTGTTGTTTTTTTAGTATGGCTATGATTTTGAGTTGCAATGACGGAGATTGATGATTCTGCTTCCAATTAAGCTTTCAAATGGAGTATATTGAACTGAAATGGATGCTGAGCTTGAATTACATGCTAAAGAATCGAATGATTGAAATCTTCATTTCTGTAGCAATGGTAGAAGGTACTGAGATAATCAAAGTTACTGAATGTTGGCTTCCTCGGTGTGTTTGGATGACATAAGTACTAGATAAGATCGATGGGAGGTTTCGGCGATTGCGCTCCTAAATACATTATGTACTTCTATTGCTTTCCTTTTATTTTCTATCTGCATTGCATATAGACCAGTTTACTCGTAACTCAATATTTGATTGTCAAAAACCTCTTTACAAAATTAATTTACAGGTAGATGGTCCTCATAGACTGATCTCGTGATATTTTTTCGTTATTCAAGGCCCTTTTGAATATTAGGCTAATCCGTGATGGTTTATAAGAAGTCAAAAATTGGAAGCAGTGGTTTTGGCAACTTTGTGGATTTTGGCAACTCGTATTTTATGCTTTATTCGGTGTGTTTCATAAGCTTAAGGCATTTCTCAGAAGTTCTCTAACTAACAATCTATATTTGTATGCTAGGGAAGATAGCTTAGCTGCTATTGGTGGGTGTCGTGAGTACACAGGTGCTCCTACTTTGCTGTTATATCAGCTCTAAAAATTGTTAGTTCAGAGTCTTCGGACTCCTTTTCTTGGTTGTCATGTTAGAGAGTTTGATTCTATAATATTCTATTTGAATATTGCTTTTTTCTCTTTTTACTTTCAGGGTGCAGATTTATCTCATGTTTTCTGCACAAAAGTTGTTGCTCCTGTCATAAAGAGCTACGGTCCAGAGTTGATTGTGCATCCTGTTTTGGAAGAACAATACAAAGTCAGGTGCTTCTGCTTTCTAAATTTTGGTATGAGTGAAATAATTAAATTAAAAAATTGGCAGTTGTTTGATTTCTTCTGGTGATTTACTTATTTGTTTTTTGCTAAATTTCGCAGTTTCTTGTTGAATCACTGAGATCTCAATTTTATCCTTGGAAGTTTATTAGTCATCCTTATTTCCGGAATTTAAAACTTTGGCCAACTTGTTTGATAAAATAAGATTTTTCTATAGATTTGACGGTAAAAGTCATTTCTTAGTTTTCAATTGCCGAATCAGGCTTCATTTTGTTAAGAACGTGAGTCAGTGGCTTTGAAACAAAAATACGTCGCTCTCTACTTCTAGTTATTTTACTGTAGTGGAGAGTCTTAATGAAGGATTTAACTTAAAATTACTGAATTTTCTGAACTTAGAGGTATGAGTTTGAAATTAAGTGCATGGTTGGGTTGGGGACAAATGATAAATTTGCCTTGTTTCTTAAATCATAATTTTTCCAAGTAAACTGAGTTTCATTGCGTAGTTCGGTTGTACTTTAATTTCAAAATAGAATTGTGATGTCACGTTGTTAACCTAATTTGATATTGCCTAGTTCGGTTGTTCTTCCAATTGTCTTACAAATGGGCACAGGAGTATCTTTGATCATTATATTTAGGGTTTAGCTAGCCCTTGCTTTAAAGGATAAACTTTAGAACTACAGATTTGGTTCTGTATAGGGTAATAGAATATGCAAAGATGTTCATCAGGGCTAGAAAATAAAAAAAGCAGTTCCGCTGCAATGAAATAATTATTTTGTTCAAAGCAGCAGCGCTATATATTCTGAATTGGCGTAAATCCTAACGGTTACGATAGGGGACTGTAGCTTGATAATTTTTTTAATCATAGAGACCAAATTCTAGATTTAAAAAACATAGAGACTTAATTGGATAACTAAGGTGAGCCGTTGCCTGCCACGATGGTGGAATTGAACCGAACTGAGTTTGGATTGAAAGTTTTTCCGGACCTGATTTATAATTTATTAAAAATTAAACAGCGTCAAAGTTTTTGCAGTTATAATAACTAATCTGTTAATCTGTGTTTGAGCACTGATTTACAATAATTGGTATGTTTAACACACAGCCCATCAGGCTGAAAATACTTGTGACGTGGCTGTTCATGCTACCACAATGTTTGACTATACTGCAAATTTCAACATCTATATTTTCCTATGATTCAAACATGCTACCAAAGTGCATCAAATTAATCGTGTCATGTAGTAGGAGCAGATAAAGGCAAGGGAGTTATCTATGGATTTTGCTGGTTTGCTCTGTCGTCGGTGCTTTTAATACATACACCATAATTTGGGTTTCTTGCTTATTTATTTCCGCATATACACTGCTTTGTGGTCAAAAATGGCCAAAACATAAGTGGTGGAAAATTCAGCTTTTTCTTTTTTTCTTTGTAGGATTTGCTTGGATGAAGAAGGATAATTTTACAAAGTCACGGACTTTATTACACCAAAAGCAAAAAAGGACTTTACACCAGAGTAAAAGCAAACCCATCATCTCTGTTGGGTATCCTATCTCTATCTACATTCTCAACCACAAATAAAACACAAACATATGAAAATCTCATTCACCATGTGGCTGCCACAGCTGCTGGCCCCTCCACCTGAAAAAAAACACACACAAATTTTAGACCATAGACATGGAGTTTAGTGAAGATTGATTGTTGTGAAACTCTTCCAAAAACAGAGGATAGTTTCAAAAATTACTTTGAAAGTTGCACCCCATATCTCTTCCTCATTAGCAGGAACAGCAGTAATCTTGTTCTTAGGATTTTGATAGCATCTCAGTCCTCCAACTGCTGTAGATAAGAAACACCCTGCACAAACCAAAAGAAGAAACAAAACCCTCCGTTATCGTGTAATTGGATAGACAAATAGACAGTCTTCAAATTTTGCATAATTTATTAGAGAAAAGTCTTCAGAATATTTATTTACAAGTAATAAGGTTTCGGTTTATTGTAATCTTCTACCTTGAGGAAAAGAAGCAAGGGACTTTCCGCAAGAGCCCTTGAGCAGATCGGCGCAACCGGAAAATGCCACGTAACCATCGGCAGTAATTCCCCAATACAACGGAACCTTCCCATTCCGATCCTGGGAGAAAACACAGAACAAAAAACCCTAATTATGAAACGAACATGGAAGAAAGCGAAAGGAGAAGGAAATGAAAAGATTTGAGGGAGTTACAGAAGCGACGAAGAGAGTGGAGGTGGAATTGTCGAAGACGATGAAGGCGAAATTGCCGGTGAGATGGCCGACGACGTGGCTCGGTGGGTATGGAGCCCGGTCGCGGAGAGTCTTGTAAGCTTCGATGACCAGAGTCACCTCGTTCACCGATTTTGCTAGCCCGTACTGTTGCCGCAGGCTCCCCAAATTCTCCAGAACTCCCTCGAATAAACAGAATATGTCGTCTTTCACCGCGAACGACCTGTCGTCAACACTAATTAGTTCATTATTATTTAATTCTATTTTGAGTCCTGGATTGACATCACTGCCCTCGACGTGTCGTCGTTCTAAGGTTGGACTTCTTCTTCAGTTTTCTTTTTTTTTTAAATGATTTTTGCAAAGAGTTCTATCTAGTCGATTGATTGATTGAATCCAACAACAAGCCAATGTAAACATACGGTAGGGAGAAAATAGGAGGAGAAGATTATTAATTGATTGAATGAATATTTGAAGAGTCAAACATAAGAAATAAATTTCTTTTCTTTTTCTCTTATTCCACTACTGAAAATATACTCGCAATTTTATATATATATAGGATTTTACTTTATGCTGTTGGATCCAATGGATAACCTTACAGATAAGAACAAAAACCGAGACACACGTGTCAATAAATAAGTGGACACTGACAAATCAAGGAGAATATCCAACAGACCTTGATCGCACGTTCGAGTGATCGTCGAATCTCAGCCATTCAATATTCTAAATATAATATGTTTCTTATAAAAACAAAACACATATCAATTTATTTTTTTTCTATAAAATATTAAATTTAATCGAGCATAAATAAGACACCGACGGAGAATATAGACTTTCGAAACAATTTTCCGTCGGGTTACTTCCAGGTTTTTTCTCAGCCACCAAACAGCCGAAACTTGTGATTAAGTAAAGAACCAAGACATTCGTACGGCGGAGATTCAAAGAAACAGAGCCCCCGTAGTCCTGAACCGTCCGATTTCCGATTGACCGTATTTCCGAATCGATTAAATTTACAGAAATTATCGCGATCATAGTAATTCAGAAAAAGCATAAATATAATGTAAAAAACGACGTCGTAGAGATGATTAATAGAAATAAAATTACCTGGGGCGTAAGGGAGATTCATTTTCGTGAGTGTAGGCCAGCTGGACGTGGTCCCCGACAAGCAGCGACACGGCGGAGGAATTGGTGTGGACGAAGCGATCGACGAGCGCCGCCGACGTGGTCTTCGGCGACGGCGTACGGCTTCCGGCGGCCACTAGCTCGTCCGGCGGCGATATGATCGAGCTGCTGAATACACCCAACATGGCTATTGGCTACTAGTTTTTGAACACTAAAGTAAAAAATAGAAGATCAATTAAATAAATAAAGACGGGTTCCAATACAATTGGTGAAGGCAGAAATATCAGAAAGCTCAAATCTGAGATGAAACGGTCATTTGCGTCGGAATAAATAAGTGAAGAATAGGGTATTTTCGTCATTTCAGCCTCTGTGTTTTTATTTTATTTTATAATTTTTCGTACGTGGACTGTGAAGGAGAGAGAAAAAAATAAAATTGAATGCAGTCGGTGTAGGATATTGAAATGTGACAAGCGGGGCCCACCTTATGGCGATTATTCCTTGGCGTGAGGTTGATGACGTGGCGGGTGGGGCCCATCTGATGTATCAACGATCAGATATTTATAATTATTTTATAAGAGCAAGTAAATGTGATTATATAAAATTTTATAAGAATGGCAATTTCAGAATAAAACTTGATTATATATATATATGTAATATTTAAAAATTTGCAATATTATACACTGGAAAATGTGGTTGAATATGAGAAAGAGTGAGGGTGCAAATATATATGATGCTGTTTGACTGAGGAAAGATGGTAACTGGAAAATGGCCAAAGAAAAGAGTGATCAGGATATTGAAAGGTTCGTATGTTTTTATTGGTTCTTGTCGGCAAACTCTCATAACGATGAAAGGTGTAGAAGTTCGACGGAGTTTCGAAGAAGCGCCGGTGAAGAAGACGATGCCAAATCTGGAGGAAGTCATCAAGGAGAAGCGTAGAGAAGAGGCGCAAGGAGCTTCGAGGCTGCACAGAGATATGTGGATCATTTTAATTTGTAAATGTTTGAATGATGTTAGATTGCATTAGATTACCCTCCAAAGGCTATCAAACAATCCTCAACACCAGGATGAAGGCACCAACTTGTGGGGTTGGATCAGTGTCTGGTCCCACGATCAACTCTACTTGGTCCTTTTTTTTTATTTTATTTTATTTTTTACAACAATTAGAAATAAGAAGATTGGAACTTATGATCTGATGGTCATTCTGCGTTCACTGATATCGTTGAATTATAGTTCTTTTGGTTATGATTCCTTCAATTTGATATCTACTAATTCTATTTAATTTGCACACCAACATTGACTTGGCTAAGTGTGTGGTGGAAGTTACGTCGGTTGCTAGAGTATTAAGCCAAGTAGATGGAGGTTGCACCATAAATTTGAGCAAGGTGTATCTACATGTGACGAAGAAGAAAAATCTTGAAATGTGAAATTTCAAGTGGTTTAACTTGTAGAATATAATTCTTAGAGTTGAGAATTATAGTTGTAGGTGAAGATAATGTTGCAGCAGCCGATAATGATTCTTGAAATATCTCGTCAAAGTGGAATTTATTGTGTTTTTTCGCAAATATTAGAAGAAAATATTCTCAAATCATGAAAACTAAAAGGATTCAGAATAATCTAGGAATCGGAAACATAAAAGAATTAATTGGTATACTCCAGTCACTATTAAAAAAAAAAAAACATAAGGCCTTGGATTCAATTAAAAGCACTTTAACTTTGGTAGGCTGACTCTAATTAAATTTATTTTGTTTTCTCTTGTGAAGAGTGAAGGCAAAGAAAGTGAATAATAAAAGTTTTGAAGATAGAGTTTATGTAATTATGGCTAGGGATTGTAACCGTTTTTTCACATAAATTATTGTATCTTTTGTTATTTTTTCCTTTTAATTTATTAATTATGTTTCTACTTATTCCTCACTAATTAGAGAGAGAGTACTCTTGGTGATGGCCTAATGACGTTTCTTATTAATTATACTTAATTTATTTTAAGAAATAGGATTGTATAGAATCGGTTTGGTAGACAATACGAAAAACAGAGAATCTCGTACCCAATACCTTTTGCTTTTTGTTTCTTTCTAATTTTCAATTCTTATTATATTAACTTAAGGCATATTTTTACAGAGATATACCAACTTTAATACATTTAATTGTCAAAACAATTCTAAAAATTTGATTTTTAAGTAATCAAATATATATAAATTGATCAAAAACTTTTTAATTCTTAAAAGCTTACTTTGATCAATTAGGTCAAGTTTCTTATTTATAATATAAGATTTTTATTACATATGATGTCAAGAACCAATCTTAAAATCGAATATATTTTATTTTCTTACATCAAATACCTGCTTAAGTTTAATAGACTATAATAGAATATCACACCTCCCCATTTTAAATAAAAGATTTGACCCAAAAAAAAGTACAATTTTGTTATAATTACATTTCCATCGCTCATGAATGTATAAAAGTGACCGTTACTACATTCACAGTTAATAGATATTTAATAAGGTTTTTAATAGGATATTGTTAAATATTATTTAAGATTTACTAACAAATCTTTTTAAATTTGATATTTTATGTATTATATATATATATATATATATATATGAAAGATTAAAACAAAATTATAAAAATTTAAGTTTTTATTACCATCTTAAATAAATAAGAGCTAAATATATATTTTCAAACTCTAAACAATGGTACAATATTAAACAAAAATATAATCAAACAATGAAATGAACGCCACTCGTACATATAAATATTTAAAAAATTGCGCAAGCAACATTAAATAATTTAGGTATTTGTGACTTTAAGGCGCTGTGATAAGAATTAAATTGCAAACGTAGTTTTATAAGCCAATTGCAACTTTCTGCGAAATTATTTTATTAAAAAAAAAAAGAAAAGAAAAAAAACAACTTTAGATGAGAATAAATATTTTTTTGTTGAGTTTGAGTGTCAAGTTTATTAATTCAAAAGTAAAAAAAGCCACATGGCTTATCTATGGTGGAATTTTATTAATTTAATTTGATATATATATATATATATATATATTATTTTATTTTATTTTTTTTGCTGAAAAAACATCTGACTAACATCATCTGGAGAAAAGGCAAACAATTTTGAATCAATATAGTAGATAGTGTCCCTTTCATTTTTAAAATTTTAAAACTTAAAAAGCACTCTCAAATAAATTAAAAAAA
>JBBMEG010000021.1:4474275-4489649 GCA_037832605.1 Cyclanthera cordifolia
GAAACTAAAATTAACTTTTGTAAGTTTATGGACAAAACTCAAAGTAAGGTACGCTCAATCTAACTCAAAGAATATCAAAAAAAAATAAATAAATAAATCAATCAAATTATTGTAAGGTTAGGATATAATAAAGCTCAACCACTAGCCGACCTCAAAATTATAGAAAATAACTGTTGAAAGAAGAAAAAAAAAAAAAAAAAAAAAAAAAAAAAAAGAAAATGAAGAAGAAGACCATACTTTGTAAAACATTTGGACTACTATTCTCCCTTCATAATACACCAATCAAATTAGTATACTTTATAGGTAAAACTTATGATTAAAGAATACCAAGTAAAAAATACTCACAAATCTCTCTCTCTCTGAATCTGGTTTAGAGAACCAGCTTTGTTTGCAACAAACATCCAGCTATCCAAACATGCAGGCTCATGTGCCACTGCAGGGATGCCAGTTAACACTCACAACCAAACACAAATTTAACTCATCTCAGTTTTTGCAGTCTGAATCTGATCACTCTGCTAGATTCAATTAACACATGAAGGTAAGAGATTAGAACACATCTTACTTTTTATCATTGACATAATTTAATCAATTTAACCAGTTAATTATGCTTAAAGTAGGATTTTGATAGATTTAGATCAACAAAATCACACCCAACAAAAAATGGAAAAGAAAACAAAAGAGAGAGAATAAAATAGTCATATTAATTATAACAACCATGAGTTTTTCACAAGGGAGGAGGAGGATAACAAACCTTAGGTTAATTAACCTTCCAATGAACCACATAAACCAATTAAAACCTTAAACCCAGTAATTAACAGGTCTAATACTACAGCTTCTTCCATGTACAGGATCACCATACTTTAATACCCTGGTGAAAGCGTTATTATTTCATCTGAATTTCTGATACATACCCTTTTCATCAAATACTTTCAATCCTTAACCCTTTCTGGGACGCAACGAATTTCTGTTGGATACTTGTGAATTCATCACATCAATAGCGATTGGAAACTGACGGTTTGCTTTTATGTTATTGTTTCTTCCACGCCTCTGTTTTCTTGTAGGCTGGAGAGACCTGGGGATGAACACGCCCGTGCCCTTGCTTACGCCGCTGTAGGTGGCGAAAACGGCGGCAACAGCAGCTTGGTCATGCACCACCACTGGCTGTGTGGGCTGGTGGCCAACATGAGAGAAAGCCTGCAAATTGATCAAACCTTGTTTGAATTCTCACTACCCAAGTGATAGAAACTATTCTTTCTTTTTTGTTTTTGATGACCCTGAAATTTAGAGCTTACGCTCCTCTAAATCCGGGGCAGCCCTGATCCATCTCTAGATTGCGACATCCGGACATATCAAAGAAATTAAGATATGGGAGTGTCTACAAATTAATGTCATGAGAAATCTGGAATCTAGAATTTTAAAAAAAGTACACTTTCAAAGTCCAAGTCTTCAACCACGTGACACCCCTCAGGGACAGGTGATTGAAACTATTCGTGAGAAAGTATTAGCGGTTGAGCTATGTTCGTGTTGACACTGAAAATTAACGGAAGTACCTGAAGAGAAACATGTTGATGATGAGGGAGAGGGTCTTCGTTGTCATCCATGAGAAGAAGAGAGAGCTGTCTACTCAAATCAGCAAAGAACAAATCATCATCAAGTTCAAAAGCTACTTCCATGTTGTGCAAACTCAGAACTGCAACAAGAGAGTTAGCTTGCAGGGAAGGTGTCTGTTAAGCTAAAATGAACTCTAAGAGAGAATTACTAGTGTTATAACACATGCATACATCATTCTTTTTCCTTTCTTTTCAATCTCTCTCTCTCCTAGTGAGAATATATAGAATTTTTAGATGAGAGAAAAAGGGAGTGATGGGTGAGTTAAAACCATATTGGGTGAGCATGTGAGATGGTGGGTCATTAGCCACAGCTGGCCAATCTGTCTACAACTTTGAGAGACCCCACAAATGGTGTTATCCAGTTGGGGAAAAGATGAGGATCGGTTGCCGGCACAGATCTTCTCCAAGCCAAAGATTGGCTTAAATCTTCAGCGCAAATCTTCACCCCCCCACTTTTGTGTTCGTGCTGCATTTCTTTAATGGATTTTCTGTTCATCAAAGCAAATCTGATTAGCATGTGAATATTATAAGTTAGATCGTGAATTTATGATAAGTATTATAAATGATCTGCTATGTCGTTAATGGAAGAAGATCTATCCGGTTCTCAACTAGCTAGCCAACTGTCATTGGTACTCGTCCGTGCAGTCAGTGCACATCTCGGGCCACGCCAGTTGCCTTCGAATATCATTAAGAGACATAAACAGCGATTAAGAAATGTTTTTCATTGTTGAAATATACAAATCTTATCAACAAGCCAAACATCTCCTTTTGTAGACTGTTCAACCTCTTTCAATGCAGTTCTATTCCTGAATTGTCAAGAAATTCATAAAAAGATAGAGACAGAAAAGGAAAAGGGAATCAAATTTCCTCCAGTCAATTTCAAAGATAATTGAATGAACATGACATACTTTTTCAAAGGCTCATTAAAACCCATACCACTATTTTCATCCACTTTACAGTTAACCCAATTTGCAAAGTACTAAATTATTAAACATGGGTATAGTAGGGATTGCAGATTTTCACTCGGTTTGCTAGCTGGTTAGGGGACCCTCCATGTTTGCTGCCCAACTTCTTGTGTACTGGAGGCTTCATAACGCAATGTTCGATCAATGGGCTCTTTCTTTCTACTATAGCATTAAATGTTCAGCATCAGTAAACGAATCAAACAGATTTGAGATCAGCAGCTAGTGAGAGAATTCATTATGAGCATGACAAAAAGCAAGATGATGGGGGTGAAAGGCCAAATATAAACAATATTTGTCTTCCTTTCTTCATATTCATCTACTTAAAACCAGATAAAAACAATCTCTCGGATTCAGAGTAGTATAGTATAGTTGTTCATTATAATAACAGCAACACACTTCATACCTAGTTTCCCACATGGTGTTGATATGTCAACCTGAGCATAGTTTAACGGATTAAAACTCGACCATGAGGTCAAGGTTTCGAATTCCTTCACTCCACATTGTTGAATTCAAAAAAGTTAAATGCTTAATGGTCAAGAAGAGTCTTGAGGTACATGAGGTGATGAGTTCAATCCATGGTGACTGCTTACCTAGAAATTAATTTCCTATGGATTTCCTTGACATCCAAATGTTGTAGAATCAGTCGGTCAGTAGTCAAAGTGTGCACAAGCTGGCCCGTACAGTCACGGATATTAAAAAAAAAAAAAAAAAAAAAAAGTTAAATGCCAATACAAATGACAACCGGGAAATCTTCTCAAGTATCCACTGTGTCAAGTCATAATCACTGATAGTTGTTAATATTCACATGGTAGCTTGAAGTAGAGGGATGAAAGAAGTAAATCATTGTGCATTACACCAAGCCTTCTCTGGCAACAAATCCCCAGCTCTATTGTTCTTTTCAAGAATCTTTTGACAAGAAAAGAAAAATAAATGTACAAAATCGGAAAGACACGACCCCCACCATCAACCTTTTTTTTCAATTATTTCCGTGTAATTGGAGATGAAAATGCAATGTAAATATTAAGCCCCACCGGCAGTGTCCATATCCGTAACACCATCAACCGCCCTGAAAGCCATAATTTTCGGAGACAGGAAGTTTTCTTATCATTCTGAGAAGTTACACCAGTCACATGAACTACATCTTTCAAAACTTTACCCATCAAGTCAAAAAGTGGAACGCTCAAATTTGATCTGGTCATCTCTTCAAGTACAGGAGGCGCCTGCATGTATAGATTCTTCCCTCGATGTGTGACACTTGCCTTCGATAAATAGAGCTTGGGATGATCTTCTAACAGGTCAGTGAACTGTTCCATGCAAAATTTAAATTAGAAGATTTCTCAACATCCGAAATTTTCTTACATAGCAACAATTATTGAATTACAAGATGAATATAGTAACACTTCATATAACATGTAGAGGTGGTATAAAAGCTAAAATAACCGACCTTTTGCAAGGTAATTTAAGTATCCAGCTCAATAAGAACCCCTGGACCACAAACAAGACAGTCCTTATCTTTTACAAACTCGGTCACTTTAGTGTGGAGACCTTCTGCACCATTATATCTGGAAAAGGATCACTCCGCATTAACTTCTATGCACTTGAAAATTAAGGCCACAAATAAAAGGCAAAATGGAGCATTATTGAAGGCCACTAGAAACACAACCAACCTACTATATGATAAAGCAAGTAATTGCATATAACGTTTACTATCCAGCATTGAATAGTAAATTTGATATAAAAACTGTCCAATAAATAGAAGAAAATAATTGGTAGCTACAAAAGGCTAGACTTCGAATCCAAACGGTGTAAATAAAAAACAACGGAAAGAAACCAGAGAATGTATAGTATATTAACCAGGCATTGAATGACTTACCACAACAAGTATACAATGATAAGAATAATTAGAGGGATGAAAGAGGACCAAATAACTTTCAGATAGCAATCATAACAAAAATGACAATGCTGGACTATTAGTGAAGTGCTGAATAAGTGCTGCACATGATGAAATAAATAATTGCAGTTTGACATGCTATCTACCTACATAATTGCGAGTAAGAAATAAAGAAAAACGATGCTTGTTACATCAAAAAATTATTATTAAGCCCATATTACTTTAAAATGAGGAATTATCACATGGCTAAAGAAAACAGTACACACGTTAAGTAGTTGGATAGAGTTTTGCTGCATCCTGATACAATCTTCAATGTTCCAGCGTACAGGCAGCTGATATAATTGCGTTGGTGGAAGCAATAGCAGGAATGATATTCTTCACGACACCTTAAACATGTAGAAAAGGTAAATCAGATATAGGTGCACTTGAAACGACAAACAGTTATTAAACCTACTAAAGAACAATGACAAGGTAAGATGATAATAATAATAATAAAACGTCAATATATCACTTCCCAGACTAATACGTACCTGAGTTAGTGAAAATGTAACTCCCAGAATGCCAAAAAGTTCAGCTCTCTTCACAGCCTATATATGTGGAAAGATAATAAGAAATTAAAAATCACTAATAGAAAGAAGGTCCTAGATCCTATAATTTATGTACCTCATTGTAAACCCATTGCATATGTTCGGAATCGTCTGGATCAAAAGCTTTTCCACTGTGAACCTAAAAGAAAAGGTATAGGTAATTCCAAAAGGATAAATTAAAAATCATCAGTAAAAAAATAAACAAACAAACATTGTAACTGATATATTACCTCATCCCATCTAATTAGATGGGCATACTCAATACAATGGGCAGCAGTTCTCGGAGTTTCTGCTAGAGTACATAATGGAAACTTTACTTGAAGTGGAAAAAGCCAGATGGTACACTCAAAGCATGGTGTGACCCCTGGTAAAATCACCCTGGCATGGCCCTTGAAGCCTTCAGTTCCACCATCTACCATTGGTTTGATGGTTTCTTCTAATGGGGTATCATCAGAATCGTACTCTAGATGTTGCAAAAAGAAAGTTACGGACAAAAAGTCATCATTCAACACGAACATAACATTAACATTTAACGAAAAAAATGAAAGAGAAGAGGCAATAAGAAAGTATAGCAAATCCAAAAATAGAATACCAAGGAAGCTACAAGCTACAGCATTGATGTAACTTCGAGCTTCAATGGAATCAAGCCCATGTGAAATTCGTTGTAAAATTCAATTTCTTTGTCCTCGATCCGACAAAAATGTGGTACAATATTAACACCGCTAACTCTTTCCGTAACACGTTTTACAGCCACTTCAGCTTTTGGCTTACCAACATCTTCAAGCCTACAGTGGTATGGAATGTCAATCCCCTGAAAGTCATACTTAATCTATTGACCATTATTAAGCGTATACAATTTGTAAATACGATAAATATGATTTCCTCAAGGTCCAAGATTAACTCATATCATATTAATACAATTTCCTGAAAAGAAAGTTCAATCAAGAAAACCTGTTTAAGCGCCATGAAGACTCGGATGGTTCTGTATCCTTGTATGCATGTTAAAAAAGAATGAACATTCAAGCATCGAATTCATAGAACAAGTGCATATTGTACACTTCAAAATCATCCGTGTGCCTAACCATCATGGGTAGTCTAATGGTCAAAACAATATTAAGAAACCAAAAGAGTATAGGATGGTGGACACCTACCTAATAATCAATTTGCTACCATTTGATATGTCCCGTGAAAATAGTCACTCAAGCACTCACGAAAATTAACAAAAAATCATCTGTGTCATGCGTGTATAAATGCTTAGTTTATTAACTAATGGAGGCAATGATAGTTCTCTTATAGCTGAATGGATTGTGAAGATACCATTAGAATTCGGTTACCAAGTACACATTTCTTCTACATTAGTGAGCTGCAATCTCTTCTTCTTTAAGGTTCCTTCTTAAGCCTGTATTCCAGAATCAGTTAATGGAGTCCCATATTTCTTTGACAAACATCTCCTTTTTGTTGGATATTTCATAGATGGTTGGAACTTCAACCGGTGGTTAAGAATAAAAAAAATATACTACAAAGAGAACTCCAAAAATACAGTTAGAAAATGGTTGGAACCTGAAGAGAAATTGACGATTGAGATTACTAACTTCGATACGATACATGTCGATGACTTCCAGATTTCGAAAACCCGACAGAGCCAAGTCCTTGAGAAGCTCGCAGCCCAACCCTCCAGCGCCAATGACCAACACTTTCACGTACTGTTGAAGGTCGTCTCTCAACTGCAACACAAGCTAACCTAGCCGTAAGAAGAATGCGGACCAAATACTGAACACAACGAATTTGAAACAATGTCAGAGAGAAGAAGAAGAAGAAGAAGAACCCACTTAGGAACCGGGCTCGAAATTGGCGCCGATAAGGTTACCGGACCTAAGGAGGAGCTTGTCGAGGTCTTCGATCGACTAGATTGGAGGACAGAGGCCGCCATCGGAAAGGCTTACAGAGCCGACTCTGAGCAACCGGAGTAAATTATTGAACCGTGGATAAAGTGAAAGTGGCGTCGTTGTCACGCAGAATTGAGTCGCTGTTGGTCGAGTTGCCGCGCACTCGAATGAAACTCAGTGGAGTGTTTGTTTGAGTTTTTTATAAAACTTTTAAAAACTAGTTTTTTTAATTCCACTATAAATATTTCATACAAACAATATATTATTATAATTATTTCACTGTTTTAATCAAACAAAATAATTGATTTATAATGATTTGTTGAAATGCATTTCTCATCGGAAATTAAAGCGCCTCAAAAAACAATTATTCAGTAGCATGAGTGTATATCCAAATATCTTGAGGTCAACAATTCAAATTTCCTACCCATAATTATTATAATCTCAAATAATAATAATAATAATGTATTTGGTTGAGAAGTTATCAAAAGATAAAATTCGTTTGAATATTATAATTTGTAGAAGAAATATAATAATAAATTTTTTTGGATATAATTGTTAGTAAATTTGAGGATGATGTCGTTGTTAATGGCTTCCGCGACCTAGGAATGGACGTCATTAAATATTTCGTTCATATGTGTAATTATTTACTAGATTTTGACTAATTTAGTAAATTTCTCAAAATTGTGTAAATTAAATATCGGATAAGTGTAGAATAAAATAAGTCACGACTCACTCCTCAATCGTATTGAAACCCCCCTGCGTGAAGGTTGAAACTTAATGTGGATGGTTCGTGGGACGCTCGAGTGGGAGTTGGTGGCATTGGATGGGTAGTTCGCTACGATCGCGGCCTTCCCCTTCTAATTGGTGCTCGCTAAAATATTAAGGCATTCTCTACGATTATGATGGAGGGTTTGGCGTTGAAGGAGGGTTTGAGGCAAATTTTGGAAGCTAATTTCGGCTCTCTTCCGTTCATCTTGGTGGATTCCGACTCTTGCAATCTTATCAACATTTTCAACGGGAGTTCCCAAGATTCTTCTGATCTCAACAATATTGTTGTGGATATCCTTGATCTTATATAGGTTTAATGGGATTAAGTTTTTCTTTTGTAGGCGGGCTGGTAATTGGATAGCTGACTTGCTAGCTAAACCTTTGGTTGTGTCGGGTTCTTTTTCTTTGTGTTTGTTTGATCCTTTTGTTGATTGTGATCGGGTGGATGTTGGTTGGAGGGAGAGGTTTCCCACTGATGTAGTGTTGTTTGAACATTACGACTCTCGTTTTGGATTTTAATGAATTTTCCCCTAAAAAAAAAAAAAAAAAGGGGTCACGACTCACAATTCTTGTTCAAAGTGCTAGTAGATACAATACCATCGGTACAGGTGATTTACTTGTAAGCCGGACCTCACCGCATCGGTTCTACTATCCGCCGTGCCTAAACCAAGATCGTTACGTTGAACGACATGTCGATATGTCAATAAAATCTCAATACAACACTACATGTCGGCCGATCTAGCTGAGTCAAAACCTCTCGCTACGTGGAGAATTTACGTTTGTCACTTCCTCGAGTAATCTCTCTTCTTCTGTCTTCTTCTTCTTCCATTCAAGGCGAAAAGCAAAAAGGTACGCAGAAAAATTTCTCCATATCCTTGAATTGGATTTTGATTCTCATTGTTTCCAATTGTAGTAGTTTAGCGTATGTTTTATTGTCACGGCATGATTCTTCCTCGTTATTGGAGCTGATTTAGCTTGCAAATTTTCTTTTAATTTGCCATGATTTTGAATTACAATGAAGAAGAATGATGGTTCTGATTCTAATTAGGTTTCGATTTCTCTTTTTCAAACAGAGTATTACTAATATTAAATGAAATGGTTACGAGTTTGAATTACGGGTTAAAGGATTGAATTATTTAAGTCTCATTTCTGTTGCAATGGTAGATGTGATTTATTTTTCGTAGGGCGAAGTTACTAATTTTTTATTTCATCTTGTTCAGAGCTAATCAATTGATGTGAATTGACGGTCTAAAGTTATTGAATGTTGGCTTCATCGGCTGTTTTAAGAAGACAACAATTCTTGCTAAGGTCTCTTGGAGGTTTCAGTGATTGTGCCCATCTTAATAGGACACAACAAATCAAAGCCATGAGTGGAACATCTCTCGAGGCTGATGCTGAGCACATTCTTAGAGCAATTACACCTAGTCTTGATCCCAACAAATACAAAGGCCAGGCGGGTAAGCTCTAAAAGTACTGTGATTGATTTGTGGCCTTTCATTTATTTTTGTCTGCAATGCACAAGTGGTTGAGAATTTCTAAAGTTCTTTGTTTTCACGAATTAGTTTGCCATATTCTTATAGCATGTAAAAAATTGGAAGCTATGGTTTTTTCTACGTGGTAGATTTTGCTAACTCGATTCCAATATTGCTCTTTGATGCCAGTATCCGTTTTTATCTCTCCACTGTAACTTGTGTATTCTATGCTTTATCCAGTGTCTTCCATTGGCTTAAGGTATTTTCAGATCAGAAGTTCTCTAGTTAACAATCTATATGTGTATGCCAGGGAAGATAGCTGTTATTGGTGGATGTCGTGAGTACACGGGTGCTCCCTACTTCGCTGCGATATCAGCATTGAAAATTGTTAGCTCCAATTATTTTTCTTGGTTGTATTGTTAGAGGGTTTTATTCTAAATTTTCGTGTATTTTTAATTTATTCTCTTTTTACTTGCAAAGGTGAATACCAACCCATTAGTTTTTCATTTTAGGGTGCAGATTTATCTCATGTTTTCTGCACAAAAGATGCTGCTCCTGTTATAAAGAGCTATAGTCCAGAGTTAATTGTGCATCCTGTTTTGGAAGAATCATACAGTGTCAGGTGCTTCTGCTTTCAATATTTTGGTCCGAGTGAAATAATTAAATAGAAAAGTCGGTAGTCGTCTGATGCGTTTTGATGTTTTAGAGATGAGGAGAAGAAGTTCATCGCGGAAAGGGTTCTTGCTGAGGTTGACAAGTGGCTGGAAAGATTTGACTGTCTTGTAATTGGTCCAGGCCTTGGAAGGGACCCATTTCTTCTGGTGATTTTGCTATTGCTTTTTTGCCAAATTACATATTTCTTTCGTGAACAATACATTTGATTTCAATTTTGTCCTTGGAAGTTTAAACTTCATCCTTCAAGACTTCCAAACTTTGGCTGGCATATTATACAGAATGAGATTTTCTATAGATTTGGCAAGTGGAATACGAAAACCACCTTGTCCTGTTTTCCTTCTTCATACTAACTGCTGAGTGAAAGAAGGTAAGGGCCCTTGCTTAGTTCACTTGCCAAATTAGCTCTCATTTTGTTACGCACGCAAGTCATTGGCTTTCAAAATAACCATTCCTCTCTACTAGTTATTTTCTTAATGAAGAATTTCATTGAAATTAATCTAAGGATGAGGTACGGCTGAAATTTTCTGAAGTTATGGGATGAATTTGAAATCAAAAGTATGGTAAAGGGCAAGTGATAAATTTTCCTTGTTTCTTACATTGTTTCCTTGTAATCCTATGTCTATGTACTGTTTAAGCAAGTTGTCAAACATGAATTATACAGCTCATCCAATCTAATTACCTTCTCCTGGTTTCATGCTTTCATAATCTCCCATCCATATGGTATACTATTTTCAGTCGGGCTTCATATTTTATGCATGTTTCTTTCTCTTGCCTATGATACCATGAAATTTTATAATAGTTAAAAACTGTTCCAGGATTGTGTCAGTGAAATCATAAAGCATGCAAGGAAGACCAATATACCAATGGTCATAGACGGGGTATGCATATAGCAAAGCACCTACGATTTGAAAGAAAATTCCTAGCTTATCCTATTGTTATCCTTGCCATTTTCTACAGGTCTGTAAGTGAATGCTTGCTGCTGATTGTGTTTGTTGCTTTTTTTAGGATGGTCTCTTTCTTATCACTGACAATCTACATCTAGTAAGCAACTACCCCCTGGCGGTCCTGACTCCAAATGTAAATGAATATAAACGTCTAGTAAAAAAGGTGCTGCTTGCTGAAGTCGATGAACAGGATGCTCCAAACCAATTACTGTCTCTTTCCAAAAGGTAAAGCCTTCAAGTTTTTCATTTATCTTGAGTTTTCATATGTCCTGATTATGCAAAGAAACTACCTACCACACCCCAAAAATCTGTGTTATGAAAACAGAACAATAGTAAAAAAGAAAATTGTATAAAACGTGAAATAGAATCCACGGATTTACGTGATTCACCAACGATATGTTAGCTACGTCCACGGACAGAAGTGAGAACCGTTTTCTTAAAGAGAAACAAACACAGAAGGTTTATCAAAGGAGGCTAAGGTTTTGAAAAAGTTTATGTAGTTCACTCTCATAAAACTTTAATACATATAAGGCGAAGTTACATAAATGTCTATGTGCGAGACCCCCAACTAAGTAATCATGAGGCATCAAACTGTTCAAGGCATATCTCAACCATGTGCATTTTAGTGATTTGTATAATTAAGAAGTTGCTTGTTAAGGTACATGTACTTACAAAAGTTGGCAGATAGAGGTTCATAACTTCATATGACCAGAAGGGCTCATTAATTCTCTCTCTCTCTCTCTCTAGGCACCCAGCGTATAAAAAAATAATAAAAATATATATTTACCACAAAACACATATGTTAATCACATTCAGCATAGAATGTTTCAATATTCATCTATATATAATAACAAAACCAAGGAAAGCTTTACAACAAATAAGTAGATATGATGATGACTGATCGGAGAAGAAGTCTATGTTTATGCTTCCGACTAGACTCTCTAGAGTTAAGTAGTGGTTGTGATGTATTTAAAATAAACATAGAGTTTACTTTCTTCACTTCCTCTCCTCCCCATCCAATCACCCCTTTATTTCCATTCCACAACCCGGGGTTGTTTGTTTGGAAAATTGTGGAGTGTTTATTTTGAGTGTTTAGAAATGAGGAGTTATTTTGAGTGATTATAAATAAGAATTTGTAATAATAGCTTGTTTGTATAAGATTTTTAAATAGTGGTTATAAAAGCTCGTTTATAAAATCTTCGTTTATAAAATCTACGTCAAGACACAAAACAAACAGCCCAACAAACAGCCCCTAAGATTTCATGAAGTTTTTCAGTCTTTGGCTCACTGCTTTTGGACGTGATCAGGATTGGTGGCTTAACTATCCTGAGGAAAGGGAGAGCTGACCTCATCAGTGATGGTGAGACAGGTACTGATTACAATTACGAAGTACTATCCATCTAGATCTTGATGTTATATACTACAAATGCAAAGTTACTTTTCAATTATTTCTAAGTCAGTGTCACCAATCCTTCAATCAACTTGAGGTCAAAAGTTTACCTTGTGGTCGTGTTAGGAAATAGTGATAGTGTCCTCTTATTTATAGGGGGGATTGGATTTAGGGGTGAGGAAATGGGGGAGAGGTTTGTTTTTAATACATCATAATTTCTCCCCAACTCTTTCTCAACCTCTCCTCAATTTCTCTACAACATCCCATCAGACTTCAAATCAAATTTTATATCAAATTTATTCTAAAATAAACACCTTCTCTCATAAAATAAAAATCTCAATCAAACTTTATATTAAATTTAATCTAAAATATAAACATCTTCTCTCCTAAAACACAAATCCCAATAAATTTTTTTACAACCTCTATAACACCAATTCCTAAACAAATACTTCATATCTCCAATTTACTCAATTTCCTCTTCTTCCTCCATTTCCTCTCCTCTCTTATCAACTTCAAAATCAAATCACCCCCAAGGTGGAAGTGAGCCGATTATTATAATATGGATTAAAATTTAAGTTCCAATTTCTAAAAATTTCACAGGATTTCACGTTTTGACTCGTCATAACATCCTTTAGAATATTAATATGGTGTCGAAGTTTCTCCATTGCTAGATTATACTTGATTGTTCTGCTAAGCGAAATTATGTGACACCTAATGCAGTCAAATCAGTGAGCATCTATGGTTCTCCTCGCCGCTGTGGTGGCCAAGGTGATATACTTTCAGGAAGGCAAGTCCTGCCATGGGTTTTCATTGTTCTTGGTGAAATTGGTTTTTGCACTTTTGTTTTGGGGTTTTGCCACTAAATTTACCATATTTATTTTCCTTATCCAAGAGTCAAGAAACCTAATGTTCATTATTACCTTCATTTCCTCTGTGGTCCAGTGTTGCAGTTTTTGTAGCTTGGGCTCAGCGAGAAGGTTTAGTCACAGATGAGAAATTAGCTTTAAGGCAAGTTCTAAAGGTCTTACTATCATCTGATCTCTCATTTGACCTATACTGATTCCCTATAATATTCTTCATCAAATCCTTTTCATATGTAGCCCAAAGAATCCAGTTGTATTAGGGTGCATTGCTGGGTCTGCTTTACTTAGAAGGGCTGCATCAGTTGCATTCGAAAACAAGAAAAGATCAACCCTTACCACTGATATCATCGAGTTCTTGTGGAGAAGGTACAGCTTTAAGGATAGAGATCATTTCAAAATAAAAACTAAATCAGCTTCTAATATTGGTCCCTTCTTTTTGCAGTTTGGAAGAAATTTCTCCAGCTCATTAATCAAATCAGCTGATCTTTCAACTGAGCTGAAGATACTTATAACACAACTGGTCGTGCCTGCATATTGTTTGACTGTGTAATAAATTTCTGCATATTTATATATTTTCTAATTGGATTCAAACCGGCTTCCAGCTAGTGATTATCGAATAGATTTGAGTCGTATGTTGTAGGAACAAAGGTAGGGAAATTATCTATGGATTTTAGGATATCGCCACCATAGACAAAATTGGTTGTTCTTTAATTTGAGGTTCTAGTTTAGACAGTTGAGAGCATTACATAGCTTTGCATCCAGTTGTTCAAATGTCAATACACCCACACATTTGATATGAAATAGTGGTTGAGAAGGGCCAAAACACAAGTGGTGGGAAATCCAACTCTCTCTCTCTCTCTCTCTCTCTCTTCCTTTTTGTTTTTGTAGGATATCGGAAGGATAATTCTACGAAGTCACGGATCTTTATTGCAGCAAAAGCAAAGGGTCTTTACATCGGAGTAAAAAAGCCAAGAAAACAAAGAAAAACACAACCATTTTCCTCTCTGATCAAGCATAAACACATCATCGTCTGATAGGTATCTCTGACCATTCTCAACCACAAATTAGACACAAATATAAAACACATCCCCACCGCCATGAGAAAATCTCTTCAACGTGTGGCTGCCACTGTTGCAGGCCCCTCCACCTGAAAAAGAACCAAAAAAATCAGTAAGTCTTCGCTCTTAGGCATGTAGTTTAGAGGGTTTGGGGGCAAAGGGGTAAATTGAGGAAAATAAGGAAGACGATTCTCCCTGTTAGTCAAGAAGAATCATTCCCATTTTCTATATCATCTTATTTTCTCAAAAAAATAATTTATTCTTTCTAATTATTTTTTTAATTTTTTCTATAGTACTTTTTCTCTCGCATTATTTTATTTTCTTCCTAGTTATTGTTTTTTCTTATAATCATTCTGGCTACAAATACATATAATTATTTTCTTCAATAATTTTTTTTTTTCTATTCTTCTTACGAGTCTATGCTGATACTGTCCGGGGTGTTCGGATTTGGAGAGCTAGAATATTTTTTTGTTTTTAATACACATAATCTCCTTTCAACTACTCCTCAACTTCAACTTCTCTTGGAGGTCTTATTAATTCTCAAATATCAAATTTTATCTAAAATAAATATTTTCTCTTGTCTACACAAATTTCAAACTTTCTTATCTCAGCTCAAATAAATAATTCATATTTATCATTTAATTTCTTCTTATTTTTCTTATTCCTCTCCTCCCTCGCATCAACCAAAAACTCCAAACGCCCCCTTATTATTTGCCGGGAAAGTCCTGAAAGTTACTTTGAATGTTGCACCCCAAATATCTTCCTCATTAGCAGGAACAGCAGTAATCTTGTTCTTAGGATTCTGGTAGCACCTGAGTCCCCCAACAGCCGTAGATAAGAAACATCCTGCAGAAACCAAAACCAAAACCAAAACCCTCCATTATCATCATTACACAACAAAAACCAATAGAACAAAGACACAAAGAATTCAAAACGACTTGCCTTGAGGAAACGAAGCTAAGGACTTCCCACAAGAACCTTTGAGAAGATCGGCGTTATCAGAAAACGCCACAAATCCATCAGCGGTGATTCCCCAATACAACGGAACGTTCCCATTTCGATCCTATCAGAAACAAAAAAAAAAACCCTAATTATCCAATGAACATGGAAGAAACCGATTGGAAAAAGGGAGGATGGATGAGATTTACAGAAGCGACGAAGACAGTGGAGGTGGAGCTGTCGAAGACGATGAACGCGAAGTTGCCGCTCAGATGGCCGACCACGTGGCTCGCCGGATACGGGGCTCGATCTCGGAGCGCCTTGTA
>JBBMEG010000021.1:4494064-4516603 GCA_037832605.1 Cyclanthera cordifolia
AGAAAAAATAAATTAAAGTGAGAAAGAACCACTTATCTTCCTATTTTAACTTGTGTTCCTTGGATCTTGGAATGACATTAGCAATATCCTCCATGCCATAGAAAACAACAACCATTACTTATGTTTTAAAACACAAATAATCAAAGCTAAAGTGTTATGAATAATTGTGAAATAATTAGATGAGATATTATTTTAAGTGATTATAAATACAAAATTATTGTGATAACTCATTTATACGAAATATTTAAAGAGTGATTCAAAAAAGTAGCAACTGATTTCATTTTCTGGATGGAGAAATTCAGCTCAATTTATTTTATTATTGATTTTGTTTTTGTTATACGTTTGCATATTAATCAGTGATCGGTATGTAATTGATTGGATAGTGTAAGACTTTATGCAGGTGTTTGTTTATAAAATTGTTGAGTGATTATTTTGACGGATTAGAAATGAGAAGTTATTTTGAGTGATTTGAAAGAAGAAGGTATAGTAATAACTCGTTTGGATGCGAATTTTAATAAATGGCTATAAAAACTCATTTATAATAGCTTCATAAATACTCTAAACGAACATCCTCTATCATTTTTAAGCTTTTTTTATGGAGACAAATTTGAAGAAGCAATTATTGTGAGTGGTTGGCTTACATTCAAGAAGATAAGATTGTTTGGTTGCAAAAAGTAGAAAGCTTCTAAAAAAAAAGAAAGCAGCTTCCATCATCATATATTCTTCAAAAAAATAAAAAATAAAAAATAAAAAATATGGTTTTTTTGTTTCCACTCACGTCACCACATACACTTGAATCTAGACTTAGTTATTTTTATGAGTGGTTAGGTCATCACTAGTGTTTGGGCACCGACAATTTTATAGTCACATTTTTATTATCCTTCGTGACGCTGGTGTTGAACTGGAATAACACCAATCAATAAAATCACTGCCATTGATCCATTCGGTAACTTACTTATACATATAAGTATGGGTAACATTTTAAATACATGGTAATAAGATATTAATGAATATAAATACAAATATTTTAAAATTTGACTACATTCGTAATTATTCATGATGATAAAATATCCATCACAATTTAAGAGTTTAGCAATATTTTAATTCAAGAGTGCGACATCAGAAGTTATGTCTTTTTATTGTTGATGATCTTACATTAATAATAATATTCATAAGATAAATATGTTGCATCTTTTGTCCTCAATTAATTTCAAATGAAATCTTATACCAACCTAGGTTACATCTCTAAATCTTCTCATTTCGACCCCTCATTAAAAAAAAAAAAAAAAATCATTTCGTTACGATCGGTACTCCAATTTATTTTGTTACGGTCTTACAAATAATATTATCTAAATATGATTTTCGTATAATTATTTATTTAAACACTAAAATAAACCACTCAAAACAAATATTTCATCCAACAAATAAAATGACTCAATGCTATGAACAAATTGGTTGCTGATATAACTATATACTAATATCGAATTAAATGCAAGTATAATTATAAATAAAAAAGTAATAATAAAGCTTGGATATGGCTTCATGTGTATTAAATTATTTACCGAAAATACAATTAAAGACAGCCCCAGCAACATTTATTTATGGGGGCATATATTTAAACATGAAATTAACGATATTTAATCAAGCATTAGACGTAAAGTTGAAATTAGCACAAGTAGTCATCCAACCCAACAGAGTGGAGCTAAATCCAACCCTAGAAGTGGCCAAATCAAATTCAACCAAATTGTCCTCAATTTGGTGTGCCCCAATAACAATCGAGGTCCGCGCGTGAACCCCACCGTCCACAAATCCCAAGCACAAAACGTCGTCGTTTACCTGCACCATCGAATTCGCCCCGAAGATTCTCCAAATCACGTCCTTGTTATGCAAAACCAAATCAACCGACGGCACACCCGGCCCGACCCGAGTGCTAGATAGGCTCTTCGCATTGAAACAAGCCTCGAACGGCGCCACCGCTGCCGCTCTCGGAACGAGGCGGAGTTCGCTGGTGAAGGTTTTCAAAACGGCGTTGTAAATGGAGGATTCTAAAACGGTGTAGGGATCTACGGTGCTGATTTTGGTGCCGCCGACGCCGTTGCTGTCGATTTTGAGGAGGGTGGTGTTGAGAGGGACGGGCTTGGAGTTGATGATTATGGATTTCACGCCGATGAAATATTCGGAGGATTTTTCGCCGGCGGAGGAGACGGCGGCGGTGCTGACGGGGTTGAGGAGGAGCGGGGTGTAGGTTAGGGATTTGGTTAGGTCGATGTTGGGAAGGAAATGGTAAGGGCCGTTGCCGGCGAAGATCACGCCGGGGAACCTGGTGGCGCCGGAGAGACAAATGGCGAATTTTCTGTTGAAGCTGAAGGTTGCTGCAAGTTGAGATGGAAGAGAAATTCCGGTCCTTCCGAAACCGGCCATTCCGGTTACGCCGGTAGCTAAGCCCTCGAGAAGGAACGTCGTGCCGCACACGAACAAGAAGTTCGGCACCGACACGGCCCTGTGTTTAAGTAAAAACATTAAATTTAACTGTAATTTTATGGTTATTTAAAAAAAATAAGCTTTAAACCAAAATTTTCAATATATTAATGGTAACGGAGCACATTTTGGGTGTTTGTTATGAGATTTAAAGGAGTATTTCAAATGAATATTTATTAAATATTTTTATAAAAGTTACATTTAAATCATTTTTTTATTGTAATCATTACTAATAAATATTCAAAATAAATTTTCATTTTTAAAGATTTTTACAAATTACATTTTTTAAAAATTTTGATTACAATTATTACAGATAATTACTTCGTAAAATTCAAAATAAATCTTCACTCTATATATATATATGTATATTTTAGATTTCAACAATTGAAGCGGAGGGATTTAAACTCGTGATCTATGTCTTTTTTTTCGAGTACAAGTTATCTTATGTCTTCGTGTATATTGATGTTGTTGAACTACGGTTCATTTCACTATTGTGAGTATTTAAAAGTAATAATTGAAATTAAAATTTAGTTTGAATGTAATTTTTTTATGAAAATATTTAATAAATAATAATTTAAAAGAATCTTTCAAAATCTCAAACCAACCAATCCTAAAGTTATTAGTAAAAGTTCCTATTCCTTTATGGTATTTGAAAAAATTAATTTCACTTTGAATATTTTAATAATATTCCACCTTAGTTCTCAACTTGTTTTATTTTTAGATTTAAAATTACGTTTAATATAAAATAATAATTTCATCCGTACATTAAAATGTAAATATTATTTTGGTTATTAGTAGTTAAGTTTTTTTGTCATCTTGTTTAAATTTGGGATAAAAATGTTTGATTTTAAAAATAAACTAATTAAAAAGCGTATTTTTGTCGGTAGAAATTTTAATTAAATCTAAGTCAATTATTTTAAGTTTTTTCAACTCTAATAACTATCATTATTAAGTTGCGAAGAATTCAATTTAACCGTTATAAAAAATCTGATTGGATTAGTTCAGATAATTAAATTTAAAATCTACTTTAAAAAAATTAAATCAATGTCAATGACTACAACGTTTATTTAATTATTTGTAAGCATGGAATTTTGGAAATCAACTCTATTTTATTATTATAAAAATATTCATTCCAAGGAATTTTTTTTCTTAAATCATATAAAGAATTTCGGAAAATATATAATCTTGTAAAACACGGAATTAAATTAAATGACTGAAAAACTTATGGATGTGGTTTTTATTTGGTTGACTGAGTCAATACTCATCTTTAGTGTTTAAAAATCCAAAATTAATAGTTTGTTTCTCTCTCTCTCACCTCTCTCTCTCTTTAATTGTAATTTGAGGAAAAAGGTTAGATTTTAGTTACTAAACAAAATTAAACACCAGTGGAAATTGAAGTTTTATGTCGGCAGACATTTTTCAATATCAGTCAAACAACCGTCATCAATACTATTGTCATTAAAGACATTTAGTGATAGACACATTTGTGTCCGACACTAAATATATGTGTTTTTTAAAAGAAATTGAATTGACAGTCACATATTCCCTCTTTTGTAGTAGTGAAAATTTACTCATTAAAAAAAAACTTAAGTCAAAATATTTTGATGAAAGTAACAAAATATTCAAATATCTTTTCTAAATTTTTAGATATTTGACGAAGGTATGAGTTAAATGATTAATTGAACAAAAAATTACAACATTTTATGCATAAATAGTAAGTTTTTACTTATTAATTTGTCAACATCATTTATCATATTTTTAATTTTTATCAATTCGCCAAAACGAATATAGCTTAACTGAAACTAATGATGCGTTAACATCGCTCGATCAACGATCTCCTCCCATATCTAACATAGAGATGGAGAAGAAATTACATGAAAATGTTTTTTTTTTCTTTTTATAATTATTATATATAAATTATTAATTGTGATCTCATTAATTATAAATTAATTATTATCTTTCTTTCTTTTCCTTTTTCCTAGCCAAATATACTTCAAGACAAATTCGTTTCAAAACCACATATTTATAAGAAAAACCCTGAAACACAAATTCTGAAGAGGAATAAGAAAAAGGGAAATTGAAGGAACCTGGTAGGATTAAATCCATCGGTGGAAGAAAGAGAGAGAATATCAGAAGCGAGTTCGCCGCTAGTGGACAGATGAATAACAGAATTGGAGGGAAACAGACTGCAAGTGTCGTTGTTGCACCCGGGGCGCGGCGGGGAGAAGCACTGCCCGCACCCGCTGGACTTCGAGGCCAGGGAGCACTCAGCCGAGCGGCAACGGGCAGGGGTGTAGGTGGAAGAAACGTAGCCACGGTCACAGTCCACCCACAGGAACTGCCCGCCCAGGTCCACCGTCAGCTTCACCGGAACCAGTGGGGTCCGCTGCTGGATCAGGGTTATGTACTGCAGAGATGGGTGTTTGGTAACGGGGAGAACCACAGATTTTGGCCGGAACGAGGTTGCGCCAGCTATGCAGGTGGAGAATAGGACGAACAAAATGGACATAAACAAACACACACAATTCGAACTCGCCATCGTCAAAGCTGGGGATCCGTGTTCAGTTTAAGATTTCTGGTAATGGAGATTGTGGATTTATATAGCCTTTCGCTCATTCTTTTATTATTCATTTATTTATTTATCCAATTTATCGACATTTTGTTGACTATTCTTATAACAGCGGCCTGAAGTTTCAATATTTAGATGTAAAAAAAAAAAAAAAAAAAAAAAAAGAAAAAACCCAGTACTCAATAATATTAGTCTATACCATCATTAAATTTCACATTGTTATAAGATAGAAATAATATGAATATATAAACGATGACTATTATCCTTACTCGCATGAGCTATTTTGACTAAAATAAAAAATAAAGTCACGATAATGTATACTCAAGATAAATAATATGAAAACAATACGAAGGTACAGGTAAAATTTTTATATGTTTGAAACTCCGCTCCTTAAAAATGTAGTGGGATGGAAAGAGATTTTTGTCGAGTCAATTACGTACTCAACTTATGTTGTGATTACTAACATATGAATAATTAACTTTTATCAATTTAATTCGATTGCAAACCCTAAGAACTAAGGCCAAATGGTAGTGATTAAAAAATAATTTTAATAACCAAATTTATAATTTATGAAGTAATAGAAATATTTATGAAATATTCAAAGGCGGAAGGCAAGAGAGCAGCCGTTGGCGCCTCAGTCACGTGGAGCCTCAGCCTCCACTCCACCTGTTTGCATCTAATTTTACTGAATTCGACTTTCTTTCAAAACAAGATCTCAACAAAATCAATTCTTATCTATTTATTCAATAATAATATAATAATAATGGGCAATAAAAAAACATAATATAAATATCAATGAAACCAATAGTCAACTAACTTGATGTATAAATTGATAATATACATTGAAATCTTTTGAATTAAACAAATTATTTTGTCTAATCTTAATCTTAATTATTAATCTTTCTTTTTTTTTTTCTTTTTTTTTTCCCTCGACATAATTTCACTATCCATCTTCAACCATAGAAGATTCATGAGTGAAATATGGAGAAAATAATACGATGGAAAAAAAAAAAATCATATAATTAAAGTATATGGAGAGAGATTTTGTTATCCTTGGTTTGCATTTCAACATGTATGAGCAACAATTTGAGCTACTTCCATTGAAAAAAAATAGTGTGTACTTATTTGAACTAGTATTTGCACTTTAAACTTTTTATAAAAGGACTTGTTATAGAAGATGTATCACTCTATATAGAAGTGTTTATTCAATATTTATATGCTACCTATTTTGTTTAAAATTATTTTTTATAAACAACTTTCATTAAAATCCGACCATACAACCTAACCTCCAAGTAGAGGTAGAAACTCACGCACTGATCTCGAACCACATTCTGGAAGGTGACGAACCAAACGACATAAACTCAATAGGCAAAGAAAGCATAATCTGCAATAAACCATGTTAAGACTCTTACCATAACAATATTCGCACAAAGAAGGTTGATTGAACATCGTCAACTTCCTACTAGTTGACTTTTGAAACTTTTGCGACTCTTGAAACATTAACATACTGAGAATCAAAACAAATAGAATTGTAAATTGCAGGAATCAAAATTTCAATTAAATGCTAAAAGTTAGGATTAAAACAAATAAAATTGTAAAATACACGAATCAAAGTTTTCAATTAAATAAAATATTATCACGTGTTAAAGCAAAGTAATGTCACATCAAGTTGGTTTTATTGATAAGATCTGAGATTGCATAACAGAGTCCTAAAGGCTACAGCTTTCAGAAGATTTTTCTCCTTCCATATGATCAGAAGTTTCTAAGGTTAGAAATGCAAAGTTATATTTGAATACTATTTTTTCTTTGTATCATATATCCAAAGACTAGCTCAAGCACATCTAGACTAATTTCAAAGACATCACTACATTTTGGCAAAAACTAAGGAGACTAGTAAACAGAGTACAGAACTATATTGACATTTCACTTAGGAAAGTATCAAAGTAATAATTACTATGTTGTTAATGAAATTTAAAAGTTCATCAGCATTACCATGATAAACTGATAATATAGACCTTCCTGTAGCAGTCAGCCCTCTATTGCTGTCTGAAGTTATTGTTCAGCTTACAAAAAGAAAAAAAGTGAACTCGTACAGGTTTGAGTCCAACCTAGATTTGGGTATGAGAATGAAAAACAAAATTGTGAATTTCGGTATCGAGCAAGACTAGATGCGAGCAGTTGTAGCTGAATGAAATCGGCATTTGTTCTTTTCAAGTGATGATGATCACACGCACCTGCAAGAGACGATGTTAATGATAAGTCATGGCATATGCTTTATGATAGGAATGTTGTTGTAGTATTTGGTTATAAATAGAAGAAAAGAGAGTTAGGCTATTTGAGGTCGTCTGGAAAATTAATTCGCACAACGGCCTCGAACCTTAGACCTCAAGGGGAGCACACCATCAAGACCCGGACGCTTAACTACTACGCTACCTCTAGGGAACAAGTTAGGCAATTGTTTAGTCGGTTTAGGGCTTGAGGGATTTTATAAAAGGGAGGGTTAAAATATCTCGAATTACATGGGTTACTTTGAAGTTCTCTAATATACATTGCAATACATTGCAGTTCTATTGGTTCACATCAAAATGGTACCCCAAAAGAGTTTCAGTCCAGTTATGAGGTTGAACGCCAGTGGCTAGTGCACCTCCATTCCATAGGAGCTGGAGGGTGTCCATACCCCAGTTCGAGATCGATACAACGTTGCTTAGACATGCTCTTTGGTCAATCATAGAACTCAAAAGGATGCAGTCAAACAACCTATAGAACAAATCCCGTTACAAGTAAGGTCATTGTTCCTTTGTTTTAAAGATAGTTCAGGTTGTAATCAATTAGCTCGAGTTTTCAGATAAACATAGCATAGCATTAGAGCCAAAAGTTGAAATGCAGGATGAAACAAAAAAAAACTGAATGAATCAAGTCGTTCGGTCACTTTGAGCAACACAGGTTGGTTGGTTCGATTTCATGAAATTCCAAAAACAAAAAGTGGTATAGTGGCTCGTATAGTCTATCCAGTTGGTTGGTTATCTAAGGTCTCGTTCAATATCATTTGATTTTTGTTTTTGAAATTTAAGCTTACAATTACTACTCCGACGCATAAATTTCCATTACTTTGATATCTCCATCTTACTTGAGTTTTTAAAAACCAAACCAAAATTTGAAAGCTAAAAAAAATAACTTCCAAATACTTGTTTTTGTTTATGGAATACGGTTAAAATTCATATATTTACTTAAGAGGATGAAACTTTATATAGACAATTTGAGTTGATAAAAGCTTAAATTTCAAAAAGAACCAAATGGTTATAAAACAAGCCTAAAATGACTGTTTCCGTGTGGATTTCCAATTTTTCTTATTACAGTAGGTTAGTACAATGTTAGTTTTGGGCCTTGGCAAACAAGCAAGATAAACGAACCCACTTACAGATTAATTTATCATACTAATAGAAACTATGTTAGATCAATCCAACGAATAACTTGAATATTCTCCAGCAGAAGCATGATCTGGTAATCATGAGAAGCCATTACACTTTATACAGAACATCACCATGGGAGGTAAGAAACCTGATGGGATCTCTAAGAAATAAACAGTTGGCTTGAATATCGAATGTAACAAGACTCGATAATCCTCAACTAAATGCTGGGATGTAACTGAATAGAAGTGATAACTATTTGGATTCATAAATAACAAACTTATTCTTAATTTTTGTTACACGCCTCAACCAATCTTACCGGATAACTATCTTACACGTTTGGTAGGAAAAAACTCTAGATAGGTAACCAATCATAGATTGAACACATTAGAACAACTTCACCGAACCCAAGCTTTAGGGATAGAATCCAGGGGTTGAAAATTCAACAAAATAACTTAAACATTATCCATCAGAAGCATGAGACGGTAATCATCAGAAACCATTACCCTTTAAACAGAACGTCGCCATATGAGGTATAAAAACCTGATGGCAGCTCTAAGAAATAAAAAGTTGGCTTGAAGATCAAATACAACGAGACTCGAGACTCTTCAGCTAAAGTTGAAATAGACCTGGATAGAAGCGAACAACGACTTGGATACATAAATAACGACTTTTTTGTAACGTGTTTGGGATAGCACGCACCTCGACCAATCTTTCCGAATAACCACCTTAACCTACTACTTTTACTTGACAAAAACACGTAGTCAATCGTGGATGGAACTCATAAAGAACAACTTCTCAATCCATACTAGGCTTTAGGGATATAATCCAAAAATAAAAAAACTATGCAAGCTCCAGTCCATACAAGGCCATACAGTTAAAGTTAGTAATTAAAGGAAGCTGAAACTTTTTACAAGGTATGCTTTCTATTAATTATCTATCTATATAGTTACTTTACAAATAAACAAATCCATCTAAAAACAGAAATTTGAAGTAAATGTTACCTTCCAAAATGATGCCTCAAATCTCTATCTAAACGGAAGCACATCTCTGCAATACCTTTGCTTTCTCAGCATCAATAATGGATTCCACAAGCTTAACCGCACTTTCCAACTTCCCTTCAGCATTCACAACCACATAATCAAAATTCTTAACATGCTTCACTTCCTCTCTAGCCGTTGCAACTCTCACCAACAATGATTCTTTCGTCTCCGTCTTTCTATCGATCAACCTCTCCACCAACTTAACCTCACTTTCAGCCATCAAAAACACAAAAACAGCAGAATTCCCAAGAATCTTCCTCAATGTCTCAGCCCCTTGAATGTCAACTCTCAACACAATATCATACCCTTTTGACATGAACTCCCGAATCTGCCTTTTGGGAATGCCCTTGTAATCCCCATACACCAACGCGTACTCCAGAAGTTCGTTCCTGTCGATCATGGCGAGAAATTCTTCCTTCGAGACGAAATAATAGTCTTTGCCATCGATTTCACCAGGTCGAATTGGCCTGCTCGTTGCTGTAACGACGAAATGAAGCCCTTCTCGAACGTCTCTCAATCGTTTAATCACAGCGTCCTTGCCGACCCCACTTGGACCACTGATGACGATAATCAAAGGGCTGGGATTTGGGAACAACGGATCCGAGGTAAACGATGAACTGAGTGAAAACTCAAGTGATCGGAGCAATTCCGATCGGGAGGCTTTGGCGGGCGGCGGAATAGTGGCTGAGATGGGTTTTCGGGCGTCACCCATTTCGGAAACGGTGGAGAGAAATCTTGGGGTTAGAGGGAATTTGTGAATGGATTTGGATTTAGGTAAGATGGGGAATTTGGTGTGGAGAATTGCAGAGCGGGAAAGAGAAGTGCCGAAGAATCCGCGAGACATGAGAAGAAGAATGATGAGATTAATCAACAGCTTGCCAACCGATTCACTTTTGAACAGGGTCGGAGAAAACTGGAAACAAATTGAAGTATACAATCAGAAATTGCTGGAGAAATTTGGGGCTATTTGTCACATTAGATTAATGGGTGATTTCTTTTAGGTTTAGGGCAAGATTTGGACGGTTGTTTGAATGTCATTCTGTTGCTTCAAACTATTAAATAAGATTTAAATTTGATAATAATATAAACTTAGTATAAATTTAATAATATTATTTTTTATAATTAGATAATCAAGTTTTGCTATTCTATTACATCGTAAAATATACTGTTACGTTCTTAACTTTATCTCAAACTACGTCAAGAGTACTGTTTACCTAATAATCTCAACCAACTATATTTCTCTTAAAAACATATCTAAATAATATTATGTATTTAGATATGAATGGTTGATAATATAAGGTTAATTTTGAGGTAAGAGTTTAAAAAATAATCACAAACTGATAGTAATTATCTAGTTCGTGCATAATAAAAAATAAATAAATAAAAGTAGAGAATCAAATAATTTAGAATATTGAATTATGTTTAAATACCAAATAATCATTTTTAAAGAATAGAGGAGAGATGTGAAAAAATTATTGAACCTTGATTTTGATTTACTTTAATAATTAAAAATGTTTCAATCAACCAAAAAAATTGAGTTTATGTATATTAATTATTTATATACAAATTATTTTGTTTACAAATTTGGTTATATTAGAGTTAAATAAATTTTCTTTTGAAACGTACATAAATTAACTTATAAGACTCACCCATATAAAAACAAACAAAATATTTGAATTTGAACTCTATATTTTAAAAACAATGATGGATGAAAAAAATATGTTATTTTTAAATTATTTTCCTCAAAAGCCACTTGCATGCTGTATAAAAAAATATATTAAAAAAAAGACTGGTTTAATTCTTTTCATTTTCATTCTATTTTTGATTTCTTTGTCGTGAATCGAAATTATAAATTTTTTAATTCATAAATATTAATATTATCGAACTATTAATTTTGTTAATAATTTTAAATATTTTTGGGTGATTTAGTAAAGGTTTGTTATTGATTTTTCAAATTAATATTTATTAAAATAATGAAAAACTACGTGCAAACAAATTTTTTTATTGAAATTGTTAATTTTAAATACTTAATTTTTTTTTTTTGGAAAAAAACAAAATAATAACAATAACCATTGTTTAAAACAAAAATCAACAAATAACTCAAACTAATATACTATATCCAAATTAATCTATTTAATGGTAAATTTATACTGGGAAAAATCAGTGGGACAGATAAAGATAATAATAATAAAAAAAAAAATTAAATATATCATTCAAACATATTCCATTTTAAACATTTCTAACCTGGACAGCAAATATATAAAATACTAAAAAAAAAAAAACGAAATACTATTTATATTTTATTACATAATATATATATATATAAATAATATAAATTAATTACACTAGTATTCGAATGAAAAGAAACGGTCAAACTAAATTAGTCTTTGGGAGATGGAAGAAAGTTATGATATAAAAACAATAATATAATTATTTTGTTTAATTTATGATATAAATAAAATTGTTTATTATTTTTTCATGTAATCAAAATAATTGTTTATTTCATGTTAATAAATTTTATAAAATAAGCAATATTACAAGAAAAACTAATATAAATGAGATGTTAAAAGAAGATAACATAATTATAAATTATACAACCATATTTAATTTGAATTAAGGTAAAATATAATAAAGAAAAATAAAAACATAATAAGTATAATTATTTAAAATAAATGTACGTTACATTCATATATATATTCATATTTCATTTACTAAAAAAAGTTCTAATAATTACTTATATATTTTTTTATATATAACAAAATTTATTATATATAAAAAAATGAAATCAAATATATGAAGTTACTATTATTATTTTTTAAAAAGAATAATAACTCAGCCGCAAGTAAATCAACTATCGATTATGAAGTTACTGTTTCGAATTCAATTTAATAATAAATAATGAAAAACAAAACGGAGATTTAATTAATTAATTAGATGATTAAAAAACTTCAACGTGGATTGTAACCACTCGAAGTTTTTAATCTTTAAATCAAAATTTTTAATTTAAAATAAATTAATGGTTAAAAATTGCCTTGATTATTATTGTTTGTTAAAAGTCGTAAAATTAATTAAATAACATTATTTATAAATTAAATTAGATTAATCTCAATTTAATTCAATGAAATCATTTAATATTTGACTTATTTTTTTTAATAAAGAAAAAAAAAATTAAGCTCTTATTCTCTCATCAATGGTCGCCCGTTTTTTCTTTGGTTATTTCCTTCATTCACGAGAAAAACGGCCGATATCTCTGTATTGCGCGAACCTTTGGCCAGCCCAGTCACTGTGCAGCGCAAAAGCCCAACCCATTAGTGAGAATTATGTCTAAATAATTTTTATAGGTAAAACTGATGATTTATATTTTTGAGTTATCGTTGAGATTAAAACATTCATAAGAATTTTTCACTAGTTTTTCATAGACCTTTATGCCATTTTATTGGTTGAAGGTTGAACGAACGTTCTCTATTTAAACTTATGACTTTTTGTCATTGACGATCAAATCTTTTAAACGTTGAAGTCTTTTCTATGAGACATAGTGAGGGTGAGATTTAAATGAATCAATTAATGTTTTTTGGGCTTTTATTGTATTATGTGATATGCTATATATGTTGAATTAGAGTTGGGCCAGAGTTTCACGATAAATTTATTGTTTACTTAAATGATTTGGAATCGAATAGAAAAACTCTTTTCATTTAAGTTTTATACTAGAGTTGTGAGTTTTTGTTTATTAAAAGACATTCATGGATGTTCTTCTTAGCATTTCCGTGTTTGGACTTTTATTTTTCTTATTTGCTCACCAAATTGAACTTTTTCTGTTCTTCATCGTCTCCTTGGATTCGCGATTCTATTTTCGAAGGTTTCAATATCTTCCGTTTAAGCGTAAGCGTTTCTCAAACTATCTCGCTTCTCAAATTCATACTCTGATTTTTGCTTAAAATTTTCAAAACCCATCTTCGATTCGAAGTTTTAACCTAACCCACCATTTCTGGGTATCTCTAAATCTCCATAAATCGATTGTTCTTAAATTTTTAGTTGATGGGCACAATTAAACTGTTTAGAGAAACCCCTAAATCCTCTTCGAATCCTTCGCCGGTGACTTCATCTGCCGCTCGATTCGAGACCGTTAATAATTCGCACGATTTCAAGATCAATGGCTACTCTCTCAACAAAGGTATGGGAATTGGGAAATACATTACATCGGATACGTTTGTCGTTGGTGGGTACCAGTGGGCTATCTATTTCTATCCCGATGGTAAGAGTTTGGAAGACAACGCCACATATGTCTCGATTTTCATAGCACTTGTCAGCGACGGCGCCGACGTCAGGGCACTTTTTGAATTGACGCTTCTAGATCAGAGTGGAAATGGGAATCATAAGGTTCATAGCCACTTTGAAAGGAGGCTCGAAAGTGGCCCTTACACCCTCAAGTATCGTGGAAGCATGTGGTAATTAAGTTTTCTTATTGATTATGGTTGTTTTAATGGATATTTTTTGCTAAAACTGTTCATGATACTTGCTGATTATTGCTTGTGAGCTGCTGGAATGCGAAAACAGAATCGATTGAGTTCTCATATAGGAGTAATGTTAACTGAGTTGGTTCACGACTCTAGTGAACTTAATAAAGGTCTTGTTATCTAAACGTTTGCTAGTACTTAGTAATTTATTATTATCTGGATAGTTTGTTATTTTAAATTTCATTAACCTATAGTTGCAAGTTGTTTTTCTTTTGTTCTCTAAATAAAGTCAAAATTGGACTAACACCAATAAGGAAGAAAATAGGAGGGAAGACTGCATAAATAGCTATCTGCCGAGTGGAGCTAATCGAACCATAAAGAACTCTTCAGTTAATCTTCAACTTTCAAGATGTAAGAACAGTGGGCGGTTGCTTGACAAGGATTCCTGCTTAGAGAGATGCTAGTCACCCTACTTAAAACTTCACTGTTGAACATCCAATTTTTAGTTAAACCTTCTCTTTAGAACCGTGTAGTACTGTACAAAAGTTCCAAAGTGAAACATAAAATACTGCTATGTATTGCATGTTTTCAACCTCTTTAAGTCTTAAGAAAGTTATTCTGCAAATTCATATATCTCTATACCTTAAAATTCCTATATCAAAAGGTAAATTTAAGTAAGGTTTCTTACTATCCCTTAAAAGGGGTAGCTAGCATGCAACTTCTAATGGAAACCATTAAAACCTGAACTGCATTGGATGCCTGGAGAAAAAGAAAGACAATGAAGTAATCTATGATTCATTCTTCGCAAAGAATGCACTATTGAGGTTGTATTCTAGATGAGCAAACTATACCCCCTTTGATGATATCTGGTATTACTAGAATTGATTTTTCCATTGGCCACATCCAGCAAAGGACTCGAGTATACTATGTATTTCACTTGCAAATTCTACAAAAAGAGATGGACCAAGTTATGATTAGTCTCGATGGGGCCAATTGATCACATAATGGAGTTTGAAGAGAAGGAACTCAAGGGATCAGTTCTCTACCTTTAATTTCATGAGTTGCTTGGTGTCTATAGAGACAAGCTGGGAAAATAGATACCTTTTCAGTTACGATACCTACTTAGAATATTGAAATCTAACTGTTATGAAGTATTATAGAGGAATTATACTAGGACAGAATGTAAGATAACCATCTATACCTTTTTTAATTGAAAAATAGGAAAGCTTTTTCAAAAGCAATAGTTGTAAACTTATAAATTTGAAAGCTATACTATCTTCTTTGACCATTTTTTCCTTTTAAACATAAACTCATTAACCAAGCTTTCATTGAGAAAGAACGAATGAACATAAGAACAAGAGGGCATATAAAAGAAAAAGTCTGCAACGGGCGGGCAACTTATACGAGCTCTAGTCTTATAGGAGTAGTAATGAAGATAGTTCTTCAATACACGACAATGGTATATATTATCTAACAGAATAGAGAGCTATGTCATGAGAGTGTAAATATTTTGAAGCTAGCCTAATTTCTTCTCATATTTACTCCCTTGTTATTGTTTGGATTTATTACGTAAAATTATTAAACCATGATATGCCCATTAGAAGTTGTTCAACTTCAACCCACATTAGAGATGACCCTAGCTTCAAGCTAGGTACAATGTTGTATGATTGTAGATTAACCATTATAGGTTGGTCTAGTGGTCAAAATGGTCTTAGATAACTAAGAGGGAATTAGTTAAATCTATGTTGGCCACCTGCATATGAGTTGATTTTCTTAGAGTTTCCTTCTAAATGTAATTTTGCAAGCGGTTTTCCCGTGACAATAGTTAGGATGGGTAAGTTTGCCTGAACACTCATGGATATACAAAAAAGCATGTTTCTAAATTGACATTTTTGAAATGGATTATGGGTTTAATGGTTTTATTTATTGAGTCCAATGGATTGTGTTTTTGGATTTTAGAGTTTCATTAATGTGCTAGCTGTATTATGTCTAGATTTTTAAACTACGCTAGTCGTTTGTGGCCCTTTTTTAATGAGTTTGTTGCATGAAAGTGTTTTTTTGGATTTGAGAATTCTTTCTAATCTTTCCATTACGGTATATTTGGTATGTACTATATTCTGAAGTCCTTTCATTTGGTACAGATAGCGTGTGCTAAAGTTGCGTCAATTGTTTTCTTAATGCAAGTACTGAAAAAGGGATATTTCTGATTTTTCAGGGGCTATAAACGTTATTTCAGAAGAACTCTTTTGGAGTCTTCAGATTACCTTAAAGATGATTGCCTCTCAATTAAATGTGTGGTTGGTGTTGTTAAATCACAAACAGAGGGGCCTAAAATCTATTCTTTAACAGTGCCACCTTCTGACATTGGTCAGCATTTTGGGAAACTCTTGGAAAGTGGCAAGTGTGCTGATGTCAATTTTGAAGTAGATGGTGAAATATTTGCTGCTCACAAATTGATAATTGCAGCACGTTCTCCTGTTTTCAGGGCACAACTTTTTGGCCCATTGAAGGATAAAGATACTCGATGCATAAAGGTTGAAGACATTGAGGCTCCTGTATTTAAGGTTCTCTCTCTCTCTCTCTCTCTTTCACTTACAATGGTGGATAGCCTATAGGCCATTCAGAGACTCAAGCATGTTATTGGAAGCAACCTGCTTAAATTGCATATAATATATATCTTAGCGAGCAAGAAATGCTTTATTGAAATACAGAGGGTGATAAGAGAACTTATGGATTTCATTTATTTCTTTATGTTGACATTAACAATTTGTCAGTGCTTCCAAGGCTTTGCGTGTGAATGTGTAAATAAGTAGTGTAATTGTTAGAGAAGCGTTAAAGTTTTGAACTTTTTTACTTCCTATTAGTATGTATGGTATTGACAAGTTTAGCTGTAATCAGAGATTCAAAAGTATCTTACCAGCATAGCACAATACTTATTTTTAGGGGCTAACAGCATCCCAAAAGTTGCAGAAAACTTCTCTGTTTTTCTTTCGTCAAAGGGTATCTTCGTATAATTTGTTCCAAACCTTTAGAAGACTATTTATGCAAAACAACATGCCATTACCCATGAGGGAATATAAGAACTTTGCATAAAGAATATTGCATAGCCCTGTACTTCTTTCTATTCATTTTGTATGTTGTTTTCGGATTTTGTAGGCATTACTTCATTACATGTACTGGGACAATTTACCGGACATGCTTGAACTTGTTGGTGCAAACTCTAAGTGGGCATCGACACTGGTGGCTCAACATCTTCTTGCAGCTGCAGATCGTTATGCATTAGAAAGGCTCAAATTGCTTTGTGAGGCTAAACTCTGTGAAGATATTGCCATCAACACTGTGGCAACTACACTAGCTTTAGCTGAGCAGCATCACTGTTTTCAGTTGAAAGCTGCATGCCTCAAGTTTATAGCCATGCCTGAAAATTTAAGAGGTATGCCTTTGTTATGAAATCGGACTCGCTATTATGGCTTGATAACTTTTTCTTATAAAAATTACTGGACCTATGTATATGGTGGAAAGAGAAACTCGCTCGTTAGTAAAAACTAAACTGCTTCAGTTGCATTCTTTTCTAGTTAAATTGCTTTATGTTTTCAACTGCACTCTTGTTTACCCTGGGAATTAGAAATTCTGTCTCGTTCTTACGGCTCTTACACTTCGTACTCTTTAATTTTCCCTTTCCTTGCTTCCTAACCTCCGTAGCTGTTGAGACAACGGTAGAATGAAGCTTTCAGTTTAGTTTCTTTATAAAGAGAATCTTTTAGGCACGAGTCAAATTATATATAGGTTGTGAGTGTAAAGGTCCAACCCGGACTAGGGTCCCATCTAGGCCTTCACCCTAGATGCATGAGTAAAACGACCTTTAAAACTAATTCATACTGACTTAAATGCTTCATTAAATAAAACAGCGAATAGTTCTCAAATCAACAACAATATGGTACCCAGTTCGTAAAACGGTTCCACAAAGTAAGAAAACAGTAACCACATATAACTAGAAAATCCATGAGATGAGAGAATCAAAAGATGCGATCAGCCATCTTGATAAAGTCCATGCGTACATGTGGATGCCTATAGAGAAAAGGACAAGTTTACTAAACCCAGTAAGGATCCTTAACTCAGGCTCAATATAAGCATGAATGCGATACATAGTAATGAATGCATGAATCAAAAGATAAATTTCAGTAAGTAGTAGTGTCGGGGCAACCCTAGTAGGGCTAAGCCATCCTGGGTCTTCATACGTACGCCGGGGCAACCCTGTTAGGGCTAAGCCAACCCAGTCCTTGTGTTAAGTGTGTCAGGGAAACCCTGATAGGGCTAAGCTAACCCGGGAGAATTACGTAATGTGGGCTTTCATAAAACAATAAAAAGATCACAACATGACAATATCAACTGAACACAACATGGTAAATATCCACACACATACACAACATGCATTCAATCACGAATTTCAGTCCAGAACATCAAAAATTTCCACCACATTGCCCTTAACATGCGTATAACTACCCACATGAACCAAGTTAAGGATATGTTTCCCTTACCTTGGCCAATTTCCACTAAATGCGCTTAAGAATGCCCAAACCGCGACTCATGGATGTCTTTCCAACGAAAATTGGTCAATGCATGGTCAAGTAGTCAAAATTAGCCCTTAAAACTATCAAAAACGGACTTAGAGCATCGAAATTACCCAAAATAAAGTATCCGAAAATTTTCTGGCGACCATGGTTGAAAAAGTGGAGAAGTGGTCGGTGGTGCGATGGTGCATAAGTTACACGTGCAGGTGGCAGGCGACTTAGATCCACGACGTGGCACGTGCGGAATGGGTAACTCAGGCTTAGAAGGCGCAGACACTTGGTTCGGGGAACTGCAGGCTCGGACGACCAAAACTCAGCCTCGGATTGGCGAGTCAGTCCCCAGCTACGGGATCCAAACGAGCGGCAACACGTGGCGTCAAACAACTGGGCGGCATGGAAAACTCCGTGTTCTGTCGGCGACGCTCTCAGCTTCAGGTGTCGACACGGAAACCAAGGCGTTGTTTGATTGGCTCCTAGATCGCGGCAATGACGTCCACTCGCGAGGCGACAGGCGGCGTTCTTTGACTTGCAAAGGGTGGCGACTGCCAGAAACTGGTGCGGCTATCGGCAGCCGTTAGCAGCGGCAATGATTGGGCGTCGGAGTTGTTGGTGACTGTCGAAAATCGCTGAAAACGAGAGGGAATTCTTGTCTGGCGGCTAATGAATGGTGAATTAAAACCCTAAAAGTGGTTTTTTGTTATTTTATAGCTGCAGAAAAAGTCAGTTTATTTATGAGAATGCCACTAGACCCTATTTTTACCGAAATACCTTCAATTTCCAAATTCCAAAATTACCCCTCTCGGGTTTAAGCTCAACTAAGTACTTTTAAGCCAAACTTAAATTAAATTAACCTTCTGGGAGTCTCAGTAAGCCGAAAATTACAAAACTAACATTGAAATTCAAAGGGAGGAAAACTCTGGTCGTTACCGTGGGTTAGTTAATACTTTGTATTTACTCTTGAGCTGTCTCTTTGGCATTGTTGTATGAAATATTTCAAGACGTAGTGCTCCTAGTTCCTGAATATTTTTCTGCTAATATAAACATGCCGGTAGTTTTGTAGGTTGCAAAACAGGCTATTTGAAGTGATGGATTATGGTCAGGTGGATGGGTTATCTTATGACGAGTTTACATGAGTAACTTTCTTTAAGTACAGAAAAGTCCAGCTAGTTGCTTCACTTACTATCCTTTATTTCAATGGTTAGGTTAAGGTTGGTGGTTCGTGGCTTTATTATGTGTTCGTCCAAGTGATCCCTGAGTGCAGTGAGATATAAAGGTCGTGACGAGATGGTATAGAGTATATAGAGACCTTTCTTGTAATCACTTTAGGTCATAGTAGTGCTCTTTTTTATTTCATTCATTAATGAAATTGTTTCTTATTAAAAAAAAAAAAATGAACTCCAAAGGAGCTAGAAATAGGCACTTGAATTTATAGAGAGAGAGAGAGAAAAGAGGTGAAGGCTAGTAACTGAACTTCTTTGAACAAGTAGTATTTTTTGTAAAGATCTTTGTGATTGATCCCTCTTTTCCATTTATAGGACACAAAGTTTATTTAGTAAGTGAGGATACAGAGAAATGGTTGATAGTTCTTGAGTAGCATGGGGGTCGAAGGTTTGAGTTTTGAAAGTGTGACATTAATTTGTAGACACCTCTCGTGTCTCTTCGATGTATCTTGGTGTCGCAACCTAGGAACGGGCCAATGCTGTCTCGGGTTTAGAGGAGCGTAAGCTCGAAGTTCCCGGGTCTCCAAAAATTAAAAAGAAAAAAAAGAAAAAGAAAAGAAAGGACCACAAGAGCGAATAGTTTCTTAAAGAACTAGCCAACTCCCATATTTTGTTCTGCTCACTCAGTTTCCCAAAAGTAGATTTTTAGTAGCAGGGTACGAAACGTGAACTTGTCTTTAGAACCATGATCATAAAGAAGTTGGATGATATAATATACTCCTTCCTATTTTTGAAAAACAACTCCGTATAGCCATAGCTCATGATTTGTTCAGCATCATTTCTATTTTGTGGGATGGCGTTAGCTTGTTATGTTTATAAAACCTTTTTCAACTTCAATAAAATGTTGTTTCAGTGTGTCGAGATGGTGGCTCTGTGCAGTTATCATATTCATGGAAGTTTATTGAGAGAAGTTGTGATTGTTTATATGATGAATGCAATGTGATGATCAATGATAGAAAGTTGTTACACATGTCAGTCCCTTTTCTTGCATCAATTTAAGATGAATTTAATTCCACTCTTTCTCCATGTCTCAAGCTATTGAACAGCTCCTCTTAGGTCATCATCCCTTGGCTAAAGCCTTTACATGTAGGAATTCATCGTCTTTTGTTAAAAGCATGCTGTGAGTTTAGGTTGTTCGTTGGCCTTCCCTTCTACTGCTGATTGCATTTTTTTTTTGTGGCCATCCCTTTTTCAGTGCTAATGTTTTTTTCACATTACTTTATAAAGAATTTGGCAATGAAAGAGTTCTCTTTTTTTGATAAGTAACAATTTCATTAATCATTTGAGGTGTTTGTTTGCAAAACTGTGGAGTGATTATTTTGAGTGATTAGAAATGAAGGTTTATTTTGAGTGATTATAGAAAAGAAAATGTTGTTATAGCTTGTTTGGATGAGGTTTTTATAGCATGATTATAAAAACTCGTTTTTAATAGCTCTTTAAAACTCTCAAACAAACACAAGTGATTCCTGGAGGGTTACTTGGCTATAAATAAGGTTTGGACATCCAGTTGGTAGTTTCTTAATTACCCTCTCCTACCTGAATAATGCTTAAAGGTGACACGTATTAATAGAATCATTGTATTCAAATATAGTGTGAAGTCTAAAGTATTTTTGTTATTTTTCAGCCGTGATGCAATCGGAAGGGTTCGATTATCTCAACGAAAGCTGTCCAGCTGTTCTTACTGAGCTCCTGCAATATGTGGCAAGAGTGACTGAACACAACGTGCTAGCTTCTGGGTTTGGGAACATGACCTTTTTAGACGGAAGTGATCTGAACGGAAGACGAGTAAAGCAAAGATTATATTGACTGATTCGGAGCAATGCAGAAGTAAACCAAACCATTGATCTCTTAGAAGTTAGTACTTTTTTTTTCCTTTTTTTTTTATAATTTTTGTATTCCATTTGTGTTCTACAAAATTCTTATATGAATTAATAGTGTTCCTGTGTTTTGTTATCTGTTATAAGTCTGTGGTTTTAGTTTGTACAGTAGTCTCTGTCTGTGTAAGTCTCCCTGAAAGAAAAGAGGAAACTAAAAAAATGGGTGCATTGTTGAGATAATCTTGCAAAATATAGGCATTTTCGGACTCAGTTTCAGCTACATTGTTGAACTTTTGTTGAATTAAGGAAATATTGATATTTTTTTTTTCCATTGATTTGATGTGATATAAGCATACATATTATTTGTTGATTTCTTACGAATGCTTCAGTTTTTTTATAACCCATTAATAGGAGTTTTGGGTGTTTTTCCATATATTTCTTTGATAAGAAGTCGTGAGTTTAATTCAGGTTGGCCTCTTATTTAAGAAATAATTTCTATCAATTGTGATATTAATGTTGTAGTGTCAAGTTGTATGTTAGGTTAATGTTTTAGTGTTAAGTGGTATGTTATCTTACGTTAGTGTCAAGTAGTTTGTTTTGAGAATGATTTTTTTTTAATCCTTCCATAATGCCATTGAAAATCGACAAATTAAACGTTATTATTTAATTGTTTGGAAAGAAGAATGTGTTTTTTTCCTAAGTGGATGTGATTTAATACATTGATCTTCTCTTCCTTTTTATGGGAAATTATAATTGTCTTGCTTTATCCAATCTTTAAAGATCAATTGACCATTGTTTAGTAAAAAATTTGACTGAAAGAGAATAAGATTTAACCAAGGTACAATGTTAACTTAACTAATGATCCTATTTTTCAGGTAGGTTTTTCAATTGGGTGGATTTTTTTGAAAAATGAAATGGAAGTTGAATAGAGTGAAAACTTCAATTGAAAGGTTGATAAAAAACAAGTGTTAAAGACCGAA
>JBBMEG010000021.1:4555208-4565298 GCA_037832605.1 Cyclanthera cordifolia
AAGAAGCCTAATGAATTTGATTGTAAGTTGGTGGAAGGTTTGTGTTATTGCCGCTTGTTTGTCTAAATCAACCATATGAAATAATAAATAATTAGTTGAATGGTATAGAATGTTACACATAAAGGAGATATACGAAATTACTATATCATAACTCAATACTCTAATTAATTACATTTGAAGTATGTTAAGAACAACTCCAAATTTTCAGATTTAATTTTTTTAAAAACTAATTTTCACATTGAATTGCTTTAATATAATGGTGAATAGTAAATTGTAATAATTCAAGCTAAGTATAAAAGATATGACTAGAAAAGAGAATCTTTTCAGCATCTTTGTAAGAAAGTGATAATTAATGGATGTGATATTAGGTACTTTTATGATCATTATGTCTAATAATACCTTGTTATACAAATTTGGTTATATTTCAAAAAAGTGCATCCAATTAAAGTCTATTTTACCCTTTTTAAAAAAACTACTTCAAACTACACTCTAATAATAGTTTATATCAATAATCAATATAGTTATATCTCATCTTTGCAAGTTAAACTGAGCAGGCCTAACCGAGTATGTTTAGCGTTGTGGCAAGGGTTGAAAACGGAAGAAGGGAAAAGATATATTTTCAATTGTTTGATAGAACCTAACGTAAAAAAAACAGTAACAATTAGTCAACGTTACATTGGTTGAAACAAAAACCTGTCAAATTGTGAGTGAAATGCTTCAAAACTGTAGAGGAAAACATTTTCGAAACGAATATTAGTCCATCTCTAATAAAAAAAAATTACTTTACCACGTAGCAGTTAATAAATGAAAAATGACATCCTATATAACATAGTTATTATAAAGACTAATTAAAAGTTTATTAAATATAACTTTAGTAATCGATAAGATGTCATTCTCATATGTTTTGTTGACAGTAAAAAGTTAGATATATATAACACAAGTAATGTATAAGAAAGGCTAAGGTCAAAGTTGACCCAAAAAAAGTCATGGGGTACACACCCTTTAGAAAGGGCACAATGAGAGCTTCTGGTCTAACAGGCACTTTACACTTTAAAGGGTACCCATAAAAGGCGTCATTTTTTCTTATAAATATTATATTTTGTGACTCACATTTATATTATTGATGATCAACTTAGTTGGTGAAGTTATTTCACATTATTAATAAATTATTATAAATTAATTTTTACTGACTATTTTTTTAACGGTCATATTTGAGTTAGTATAATCATTTATTTTTAATCAATTATTTCTCTAAGATAATATTTAAAATAATTTATTTTTAATCTTCAAGATAATGACTTGATTTTAATCCTATCTAAATGAGATATGGTTTGCAATTATTCTATACAAACATTCATCCATACAAACTATTTAGGAAATATCTATCTAAATAATCACATTAAAAACAATTATTAATGAAACTCAAAATTTTAATCATTTAAAATAATTTATCATTTTTAAATATTTTTTATATGTTGCTTTATTCTATTTTTATTTTTATCTTTTATTGCCCATGTCTGCTATTTCTCTTTCTTTCACCTCCATTATTTTCTCACTCTATGGTTATCTCTCTACATTTTTTCAATCTCTCTCTAGCATTTAACTCTATCTAAAGCTTTTTTACTTTTACCAATTTGACTTTTCTCTTTGTAAAATGTGTGCATCTCTTAAAAAAAAAAAATCCTAAATTTTTTGTTTATTATTATTTATTTTAGTAAAAGATCCCCCATTTTTACTAAATTTGTCATTGCCCCCTAACTTTGGTTCCTCTCAAGAAAGTATCTCTTTTCATACCAAACCTTTTATTCCATAACTCATTAACTGCCATTTTCCTCTGCTAAAAAAATCTTTTTTTTTTTTTTTTCTCAACTTGATTAACCTATTTTCTCAGTGTATATGGCAATTTCATAACCATAATATTTATTTGGATACTTTATAAGTTCAGTTCTTACTCAAACTGCATTTAATCTTAATGAGTTCGTATTCTCATACCCCATATTTGTTTTTTTTTTTTTTTGTTCATCAAAATTAAGAGATTCAAGCCTATAACCTCAACATACATATCAATTACCATTATAAACTCATTTGACGACTAAAAATCCACAAATGAATTAGAAAACTCAAACCCGTAATCTTTTTGGTCATATCAAATTGCACTTCAAACGATTTGAGCTCAACTCTTATTCAACAATTGACTAAACAACTTGCAACTAAACCAAGAAAAAAAAAAAGAAAAAAGAAGTCATTAAATTTCCAATATTTGTTTATTAAATCCTTTGTTACAGTATCTTTGGCAGTTATATAGGCAGAGTAAACCTTGGAATAGAATAAGGTAAGTAGTCTTGTTAAGATAGAAAATTCAAAGTACAAAAAAACCTATTAATAAGTTAAAATGTTGAAGAAAAAAGAACTGAAAACTTTATCAAACATAAAGAACAAAGGAATGTTTGGAGCAGTGGGAAGAGATGAGATCCATTCTCATTGTTTGACCGGTTGGCCCAGTGGTCTCATCTTATCAATTATTAATTTACTCTCATTTGACCTCCCTTCTCTCTTCCCTTATTTTTCTGTCGTAGCCGAACATACCCTTGCATTAGTCCATGTTGACTACTTCTTTTGTGTAGGGTTAAACAATTTATCCAAATGAAAAAAAGAATCCCAAAAATAAAAAGAAATAAACAGAAAGTCACGAGATAATTTTAGAATATATCCAGAAACAAGAATTTTTTAAAAAAAATTAGCGAAAAATTGCATATATCTACGTAGACATATCAATATATACGGAGACAAAAGATCTGAAAAGGAATAATTGATGGTCCTAGAGAGGGAGAGGGAGAGGGAGAGGGAGAGAGAGAGGGAGAGGGATGATAAAATTTTCATCCCAAGTTTCAACCTTTTCTTTTTACCTCTTTTCTTCAATTCCAACTAAATTATTGCCTCTTCCTCAAAAGCCTAAACTGACATGGAATGAAACCCTCTCTTTTTCCCTTTCACATACAAACAAAAGGTCACTTTGACTGTGAACACACACCCTAAACATATCTTAAATTATTGCCAACAAGGAACCCTAAACAAAAATGCCATTCACACCAGGTAGTTCTTCAAAAATAATTTCACACCATGCCAATTGGTTTCGAAATGATTCTAAACTCAAGTCTTAAGATATGTGGTTTTAGATGGAACATGGGATTTTTTTTTTTTTTTTTTTTGATATCCATGACTGTCTGGGGCAGCTTGCACGCACCTTAACTATTATCACGGGACATGCCATCTGACCCTACAACATTTGGATGTCAAGAAAACCTATAAAAAAGTAATTTCTAGATAGGTGACCACCATGAATTGAACTTATCATCTTAAGCACTCAAGATCATTCTTGACCACTAGGCCACTCCAAGGTGGTTGGGTTTTGGGTGTATCATATTTTTGCCTACGATCATAAGAGAACACAGATTTCGAGTTTCGAAAAAGAAAACTTTTAAGGTAAATATCCAGGCATATCAAAATTGACCCAGTTGCATTTTATCACATGGTTCATAAATGGAGAAGGAAATGAAAAGGTCATTTATAGCTTGTTACAAACAATGTCAACATTGCTCATAAATGGAGAAGGAAATGAAAAGGTCATTTATAGCTTTTTACAAACAATGTCAACATTGCATAAAACTCTCACAAATCATTCCGAATGAAAAGACAAAATAAGAGGTTATAATTTGGGAAGCTTCAGTCAGATACAAAACTAATCAATAGAGAGAATGATTAGTTGTGTTTGATGTGTAATGAATCATTATGAAAGAAACAGTTGTATTCGAAGTGCAGAAAATGATTATGAAAGAATAATAGGAATTTAATAGAGAGCCTAACCTCTATCAAGAGTCCTTTACTCAATTATGAGTCAAATGAATATACTCCTTGTATTGATTAATTTAAAGAGTACATTTATATAGGCTATGGCTCTCACTTATAACCTCCTAAATAAGTAACCATCCTTATAACTAACTAACCATGGTCCTAGGATCCTATCAGAATTATGAATTATGGAGAAGATGAATAATAGGTATGACGACAGAATAATTGTCGATGGTCCAAATGTAATGTAGGTAAGGAAATTATTCACCATCTCCCCACTTTGGTTCCCTTGCCCTCAAACAACCCACAAGTTAACTCGCACCGTTCCAAGACTGTAGAATCTGCCTCACTCACTCCCTTATAAAACCAAAAATAGGTGAACTACAAACCCGAACCCGATTCTTGTAATTAATCCGCATTACCATGTCCATGCATGCACATCAACACGGAACACAAAAACCCATGAGTATTGAATGTTCATCCGCATACAATACAGAATAAAGTCAGCTCTGAGATGACTGGTATGATTATTCAATAGTTAGAGATGACAAGGAGATATCAAGTTGTGAATACTACACTATAATTATGTATATAAGAAAAAAGAGATATACATGTGTGTAAATAATGCAGTGTGTGTGTGTGTGAATATGAAACATGAAAAACCAAAGAATTTAACAGCCATACATACCATACAATCCAACATAGGATGAAGAGGCAATTATCACTGGTCACTATTATTTATCTTGATTTCTATAAGTTCTTTGATCGGTTGACGACAAATAGGACATTTATTAGATTGACGCCACAATTCCTTGGCACACTCACTGCACATGCACTGCAAATGCGAATACAAATATAGGAGATTTCAGTACAAAAGTGAAAAGATGGAAGGCAAGAGTAAGTTGTTTTTATGCCAGTTACGACAAGCGCTAGATGAAACCATATGTCGAATATGAACATACATTGAAAATGAAGTCTTACCATATGTCGGCATGGTAATACAGCGGTATCCTTGGGTTCAGTCATGCAGATCACACACTCCTTGGCGGTGTCACTATCGTCAAAACCTTCTGCTGATGAACTCCCTATTCCAAATATCTCACGCAACTCATATCGCACTTCATCAATCCATAGTAGTTGCCTGATCACTTTAACTTGGAACGGACTACCATTTTTCTTCTCCAGAACAGCTTGAGTGATTTGCATATGTGAATTATCTGATTGAGGCTCACCAATTCGTTCATCATTGGATTGAGAAGGTGAACGAGTCTCAGCTGATATAACAAGTGGGAAAACGTCTTCTGCAGGTGAAGGTTTTGAGAGATCATCCAACTCGAAAAACCCCAAGTCAAAGCCAGTTCCCACCGGCTGAAAGAATTTCTGACCAGGGCCCTTCTGAAATGGGATTTTTACTGGCTTGAAGGCGTCGGGATAAAGTGGAACAAATCTACAGTTGTGCTCTTCCTTGGCAAAAAGTAGAATGGAAATACTGTTTTTCATGCAAGGAGATTGTATTAGAAATAGGTAACAAGAAAATATTTTCAAAGCAGCAATTAGAAGAAAGCTGATGAAGAAATAAGTAGAGTGGAATTTTTTGAAAACACAAAGTTGTAGAGAACCTAAACTAAGCTAATAATCCAAGAGTAAGACAATAAAAGTCAAGTATGTTAATATTTAGTTCATTCATATTTCCCAAAGTAAGTTTGTTTAGAAATGATTATTTTTCCTGCTTTTTCCTTGAAAAGAAGTATGAAATCTTCAATTTTCTTTTTTAATTTTAAATAAGCTTATGTCATACAAACAGAAAGGCTGGTCAATAAAATCGTACCACAAAAAAATCTTCCAAGCAATGGCTTAATCTAAATTCACTTAGGGGACGTTTGGGGGCAAATAGGTGAAATGGGAAGAATGAAAAGGAAGGAAATTCTATGTGTGTGAGCCACCGAAAATCATTCTTCCAACCTGAAGACTTAATGAGACAATTCCCCAATTTCCAACCTGAAGAGTTAAATACGCTTTTCAAGCCTTTCAGCCCTTATTCTTTTCACTTTTCACTTCTCCAATGCAAGTACCAAGCTAGAAATTCCTAATTGATACAAAAATCAGCAGTATTTTCATAAAATATGTGGCTTGTGAGCGTGAGCTTAGGTTGCACACCTTAACCATTCTGACCTACTACATTTGATTACCAAAATAACTCATAAAAAAATAATTTTTAACTAGGCAATTAACATGAAATCTTTCAGCACTTTATTTGCCCAACTAAAAATGTTAAAAAAGCACTTTCAGTCCTTGAACTTACATAAAAGTAGCAATTTAATCTCTGGACTTTAAGTTGTAACATGTAGTCCTATTCATTCAAATTTTGTTGTAATTTAATCCTTAAACTTTTATGTATAACAATTTAGTCTCTACGGTGAAAAAATCCAACAAAATAAAGTATCAACCAGTTTTGAAAGGCTAAATGCAACATCAAGACTTTTTCTCCTAAAGAGGCGCCTCGATTTTTTCATTTTTTACAAAAATTATTATACAAATCCTACATTTGTGTAGAGAAAGTTGTGAAGCATAACACTCATATAAAAGTATAAAAACCCACCCCACCTCACACTTGAATGAAATTCCAATAAGATATCAAATAACCAAGAACTACAAGATAAACCAAGTTTTGATAGGAACTTGGAACCTCCCTTTCTCTAGAGAAAACTTCTCTTGAGCCCTAAGAAAATTCTCAATATTTGGATATCCTTCTCTTCACACAACCTCTCAATTTATAACTAAAATCCGTAACAAGCTCTCTAACTATTTTGCTCATATGCCCTTCCAGCTATTCTTATTTTATCTAAGGCCCAATCCTAATAAAAAAGTTGTGAAGCATAACACTCATAGAAAAGTATAAGAACCCACCCCACTCACACTTGAATGAAATTCCAATAAGATATTTTTAGCATCACTATTTTTTTTTTTGGAAACCGAGAAATTGAAGTTTTGTTCCACTATAGCCAAGGTAACCACGCCCGTTCCTAGGCCAGACACAGGGAGACATCGAAGAAATGGAGGTGTCTTCAAATTCATGTCACGGGTGGGTCTTGAACCCCTAAGTCTTCGACCACTGCGCCACTCCTTGAAGACAAAAGAGTATTATGTTTCTCTATTCTTTAGCATCGCTATAGGAATTTTGTTATTCAATGATTTTATTTTCTTTCAATGTTTTCAAAATGTAAGGAGTAAAAGTAGCAATAATTCAAAGTGTTATATTTGAACCTTTTTCTAAAACATATTTGAACCATTGTATTTCTAAAGAATAGAGAAACATAATATTCTTTTTCTATAATCATGATAAGAGGCCTAGAGATTTAAGCCTCAGCGCGTTCTATAGAGGCATAAACCTCATATGATCGAAAGGTATAAGCATCAAGGTTAAAAGTTAAATCTCACCTTGAGGCGAGTAACTTTTTAAAACATTGAGTATCAGTTTGTGTTAAATAAGGATTTAGATCTAGTATTAGAAGTTTAAATACATTTCATCTCAAGTCAATTGATGGATATGTAAGCAAACTCGTCAAATTTTAACAATATGATAGGATCCACTTGAGGATGTTAATTAGTTACTTGTTAGGTAGTTATTTGGGGTTAGTTAGTTAGTCCTATAAGGGCTTATATATTGTACACTTTTCCCTAAATCAATGCAAGCATATTCATATTGACTCTTAAAGAGAGGACCATTGATAGATACTATCACAATAGTGCCATGAAATCAAAAACAACGATAAAAAAAAAGTAAAGAGAAAGCGATAACAATACGTAAATTAACGTGATTCACTAACAGTGTGCTCCATGGGTAGAGAGGAGAACGATTTTATTGGAGGAGAGCGAATACAAAAATGTTGATCAAAGAGAGACTAGGGTTTTATGAGGAGTTCATATAGTGCACTCCCACGAAACCCTATTACAAAAATCGACCCAATTACATAAAAGCCAAAATACAAATATATAAGTCCAAATACAATTTCGTATAGGTTTTGGGAATGTTGCTCCCAAGCTCCCATTGAGGCATCGCCCCAGGGCCCGACTCGCTGACTGGAAAATGAGACTCTGACTAAGTAATCGTGAGACATTATAGTTCAAGGCATATCTCAAACAGTTTTCATGATAGGAACTAAATTGTTGTCTACCTAAACTCGTAGATTAAATTGTTACAAACTTGAATGGATAGGGACTAAATTGTCGCTTTGATGAAAGTGAAGGGGCCAAAATGATTTTAACCTACTAAAAATTATCTCATCCGAATAGAATGCCCATGCCTCTACAATAACCCATAAAAGAACCTTTATGATACACGACCATGAGTTCTAAAGCAACTATATGGTACAATAGTTGAAGGTAATGATGGAACTCAATCGTCACATGCATAAATCTCCCTTCCCCAAATGATATGCATTGATTTTTTCTTAATAACGAAGAATTAGCATTTCGCTCCACTACGTACCCAAGGCACCAACACCCATTCCAAGGCCTAAATTTGAGAAACAACAAAGAACTTTACAATTAAACTCACTCATTGATTTCAAACCTGGAACCTCCAAGAAAGCATGTCTTAAAGACCTCAAGATTCTACATGTGCATAGTTCTAAACAAGATTACAAATAGTCTTAAGATTACCATCAATCTAAAAAAATTATGCTTCATGAACACGGACAAAGTACAAACCAACATTGTGAACTTCCAAGTTCCAAGCAGCAATGAGGAAACTATATTATGAAAAGCAATTTTTACTAAGACCCTTGATTGTCTTTAATTTATAGACTAGCTAAACTAAGTCCAATCCAAATCATTATACTGCCACCCACATCCCCGACACAACATTAATCACAAAACAAAAACTGAAATAAGAGAGATTAAATTAGCAAATTAAACTTACCTTCCATCATATAGTGCATCGAAAACGAAAGAAACCAAGTGATGATCAGGGTTCTGCTGGTCCACCTCAAGCCTCAATGTATCCTTATGCACATTCACATCATTTCTAACCTTCTTCGCCTGCCGAGGCTCCACCAACGGCAAAGGCGGCGACCGCGGAAGCAACGGCGGGGCCATCGCCGGCCGAATTTGAGACCACCCATTACTCTGATTCGCATAATAAGGTTGAAAATTGAAACGACCCGTCGTAGAATTCCCATAATTACACGAATTGTTGTAGCCACCAGAAAAGTAATAGGAGTGAGGAGCAGGGCCAGCAGGGGAGGGATGAATCGAAGACTGAGGAGTGGGACCGTAAGGGCGGATATTCGGTGGAGGATGAGAGTGAGAATTGGTGAACTGACGGGACTGCGGCGGTGGAGGAGGAGGTGGCGGCGGCGGCAGAGAAAGAGATGAGGGTTCAGAAGGGTAATAGAAAGAGGAAGAAGAAAGGTAGGGCGGAGGAGGAGGAGGCGGCGGAGGTGGGTTTTGAAGATAGTTGTTTCTTCTTCTGTTACTCCATGAAATACCCATTTCTAGATTCAGAGATCGGAGCTGAAGAACTGAAGATCTTGGACCTTTTCTTTTCTTCTGCAGAAGAATTCGGTAATAGAAGTTCGTGTGAAGTTGAAGAAACAAAAGTTCTTGTTTGGCCGTTGACCTCCGTTATCTATTTGACGGTTCGACGTTCATTCTATTCCGACATGTCGTTTTTCATTGCTGAGGATGATGACCACGCGTCTCTGGTCATGTCCTTCTCTGCCGACATGTAGGAAAATCAGTCGATATCACTTTCCTACTTGTCGTCTTCCAACTTCATAAACTTCCAATTCCAACTGTTGAGTTTTGGGAAACTTCAAAAAGAAATTGTTTTCGTGCCAGAGACTCCAACTTAATAAAGAGATTAGAAAAAAAAAAAAAAAAAAAAAAAAAAAAAAAAAATTCAATTAATTTTAATTGATAAATCACTTTACAACAGATGAAATTATAAAATTTTGTTATAATTACAAATACAAATATTATAACTTTCCATCAACAACAAATTTTTAAAATTAATAAACATGCAAGAAAATCATATTTATATAAAAATAAGTTTATAAGGGGTTGTTTGGAATGAGTATGAGTATTTAGATGAGATCATTTCACAAAACAAAACTACATACAAACAAGCTTTTGACTGTCATCGTATCTTCTAAATACTCAAAATAAATCTTTATTCTAAATACAAATTTTAAATATTCTTGAAAACTATATTCAAACAAGTTTTTTACTGCAATCATTA
>JBBMEG010000021.1:4565398-4580792 GCA_037832605.1 Cyclanthera cordifolia
AATCATTATTTATAAATACTCAAAATAAATCTTCATTCTAAATACTTTTAAAATCTATATCCCAAACAAGTGTTTGATTGCAAACACTCAACATTCTAAATACTCTTACAATCTCAATCCAAACACGTTGGTGAAGAGTTTTTTTTACAACCACCATATTTGCAAGTTGAAGATAACAAATGTACAACCTCCAATGGAAAACATTGATCAATTTTTAATAGCTTTGGTAAACTAGAAGGCAAAGCAAAGAAAACAAGCAACTGTGGCATTGCCAGTTGATTTCCTTCAATTCCAAAACAATTAAAAAAAGAAAAGAAAAAAGAATGAATGAAACATGGAAAAACAGATGGGCAAGAAACCTTGCAGACTTGAAAATCAAGAACAACATTCATTAACAACATTTTCTTGAAGAATGTTAGTGTTTGGTGGCTATAGTTTCAAATTATTATTTAATTCCTATGGTGGGAAGATAATTATAATTTATTCTATATCCATTGATGATTTAATAAAACATTAAAGACTTAAAAGTTAATTATTTATGTGTGAATGATGACAATTTTAATTACGTGATCAATTGAATAAAATATCAACTTTTTTGCATAAATAGTTAACTTCTATGTATTTAATTTATGATTGATTATAGATGAGGATGATCATCCGGTTTAGTAGTTTATAAAATCATAGAGATTATATTACAACTTTCTCCGTATCACTGGAACAAAATTTTAATTTATAAAACTATAGGCTAAACACTTGATTTAAAACTATAGCAGAAGAGGAAGAAGAGGAAATTGAGTGATTTAAGAATATGAAGTATTTGTTTGGGATAGGTGTTTTAAAGATGAGAGGTTTGGAAAACTTTTTTTTGAAATTCATGTTTAGAATAGAAAATGTTTATTTTAGATGTAATTTGATATATCGTTTGGTTTAAGGTTTGATAAGATGTTGGAAATAAAGTCGATGAGAGCTCGAGGAAGAGTTGTGGAGAGGTTGTGATATATTAAGAACAAACAGTGAGTTCAACTCCTCTTCATCTCCTCCAAATCCAAACACTCCTTAAGATTAAGTGTTGATGTATCATCTTCATTGAAAGAATGAGATTTTTCACGTATAATTTGAAAATAGCAAAAGAAAATTAGGACGGGCCTAATAAACCTGATGACTTCAATCAGTGTAATAACTAGCATTCAATCAAGGCACTTATAATTTTCAATAACAAGTCACTTTTCAATCAACGAGTTTTGAATCAATATAATCTTCTATTAGTGTCACCGATAATATTCAATCAGAAGAGCTCAAGACAGAAATAGAATAGGAATTTAATTTTTTTTGTGCATGAATTTTTTTTTTTTTTTTAAATGTTAGAAATAAAATAGACTACAAAAAAATTATCACCTAAAGCCAAGCATGATGAAACAAAGATAATAGAAAAATATCATAAAGCTTGACAAAAATAATCAAATGATACATATTATTTTTTATGAAGATATAAATATAAAATCATTGCTTTCAAGAAAAAAGAATAATAATAATTAAAAAAATCATAGTAACTTTATGCTCAACTACAAAAACTAACTGCACTCACTCAGAAAAACTTACAGAGCTAAGCTAACTATTTACTGCTGCTTCTCCAATGGAGTTTAGTTCTTCAATTTAAACTTGGAAAATCCTTCATTGATGGCCATTTTTAAGCTAACTAAAGAGAATGGAGTTTCAGCATTTGTTGTTGTTTTCGTTCTTGGTTGGATCAATCAATTGCAGAGTGCATTGAGAATAATATGAGCCAACATCAGGTCTAAGAAATATTGGTGTCCTATTATACCATCCCTCCATTTCTTCTTTTCGGGTGCTCGCCCGTAATGTACCCCGTCATTGCACCGGTTGTCGAAATGCCATGGGAATGTCATGTCAAAGTTGTCGATCACGCCGTGGATGATCCCCAATTCCTTCATCTTCTCCAACATCACCCAGTTGAACGTTTCCATTTTGTTGGGATTGAACGCAAGGGTTCGAGCGTAGCCACCAGTTGCAATTGTCGTCCGATAGAACACTTTCGGGACTGTTAATCCCCTCTGCTTGACGGAATCCAGAAGTTGTTTCCAAAAGGATGCAGCATAGTCTGCCCCAACAAAGAAAGCTCGTATATTCAACCAGCAAACACCATCGTGGAGACCCGAGTTCATGATGATCGTGTCGGGAACGGTCTCTTCGGAGAAGTATTTGTACAGAAGATTTCTGAACCCTTCGTTTCTCAATGAATTCAAACCTTGATAGTTCTGTGTTTCATTCCAATGCCCATTGAAGATGCTTGTAATGCGAACCGTTTGAGACGGGTTCTTCGGGTTCGAAAAGTACCTATCGAATCGCCTCGGAACTGCAGGGATTTTGGGCAAATCTAACACAAAATTGAGAAGGTTCCGAATCGTATCGACGTGATTCGAATCACCCCAAAAGAAAATCCACCTACCCTTTAAGCAATCCCAAGCAGAATCACTACTAAACATAAAAAATGAGCAATGTGCAGAATAAACCCAACCATTACTCTCCAACAACCCCAATGAGCCATTACACCAAGGCCTCTGGCAAGGATACTCCTGCGGTAAACACCGGTACCGACCGTCATTGCCGATCTTGCAATGCTCGCTTCGACCGTGTCGAGTCCACCTTCCGGTCCATATATCTCTACCGAAATCCGAGCTACGACAAGTCTCTATCTCTGGCAATACAACCGAAGTCTTGAAAAATCGAACCTTGATTCTCCGAAGCTCTCGATTGTAGGCGAATCGGGTCGGGGAAAACCTAAGCCCCTCGAATCGTCGAAAAAGTAGAATGACAGTGAGATTATAATCACCAGCGAAATCAGGGTGAACCTGAAGCCAAAACAAGTAAGTCCCATTGCCAAAATCTCTAACGAACGGCCTAGATTTCCACAAATCACCAGAAAGATCAGTTTCGAAATAGTCTCCACCTAAACAACGAGGGTTTCCAAATTCATCAAGAGCTTGAAATCGAAACTCGTGAACATCCCCTGTTGAAAGCTCTACCGTCGCCGGAACTTCCATGCCGGCGATAGCGATATCCGCCGTCTTGGAGTCTCTGCACGGCTCACCGCCGGGAGCCTTCCAATTAGCGAGAAGATTTGAGGTGAAATTCGGTTGAAGTTCAGCTGAAAACCAAACGGAAACCGCCGGTTTATTCTCATCGGTTCGAGGTTTGACAGTCGAATTATGCAAGGGAACAGGTTCGATCAACGCATATTCTGGATGATTTTCGGGTTTGTGAGAAACGAAACTGGAATCATCGTTGGATAAAATTTGATGGGTATTTGTTAAATTGGAAGAAACAGAGATGAAATCTTGAGGAGAGGTCCAGAATTTGATGAGGGTTTGGTTAATGTTGCTGCCATTAATGCTCCAAATAACTAATAAACTAAGAAGAACCACCGCCGTTAATCCCTTTTCCGGCATCTGCAACTATCGCAGATTAAACAGAACAAATAAACCCAGAAATCAGAGGAAAAAAAAACCCTTTTTTACTGTTACTCACAGGTGAAAATTTTCGATAGCAAAATTAAGATTAAAGTGAGTTTTTTAACTTACGGGATATACTCGAAAAACCCAGAAATCAAATCTCCCTGGTTTTTGAAGATCGCTCTTCAGAAACGGAGATTTGAAGAAAATGGAGATGCTTCTTCTTCTTCTTCTTCTTCCTGACTGCGTCTCTTTTTTTCTTCTCGATTTCAAATAGCAACAAAATTAGGGATTAGAATAAGAATGTTATTTTTTGTTTTTAATTTCAATAATCAAAAAAAAAAAAAAAAAAAAAATCTAACTGAAATTTTTTCATATTCCGATATTGTCGGATAAAAACAGTGATTAATAAATATGGAGCTGTAGAGTACTGTGAATATCTAAAAGGCATAGGCAGAGAGGCAGAGCCATGCCGGAGCTTGAGGGAAAGGGCAAGCAATTTAATCAATAGACGGTTTTACCCTTCTTGTGAAATTCTCTGAAATTACCGTTTTGACACCAACGTTTTTTTTTTCCTATCCTCCATAGTTGGAGACAGAGTTGATCTAAGTAGGGGCTTTTTAGTCATTTAGTATGTTTCGCATTTTTAATGCATGAGGATTCCTAGATTCCAGAGGTGGCACGTGAGACCCATGCGAATTAGGGCTCATTTTTACGAATACGGAAAAGAAATGTCAACCTCTTTTTATGAATAAAAAAAGACAAATAAATAGAATTAAAATTAAATCTTAACAATAATATTTACCTGGAAAATTGAGATCTTTTTTATGTCACATTTATCTTATAATTTAAATATTGCTATTTTTTTAAAACAAATATATAAAGTGCACGTTTTGCTATTTTAGTATCTATGGACTTGATGAAATGAAGATTGTTTTTTTATATAAAAAATGGAAGATAATTCATATAATTCGTATAGTTGATTAGAAAAGAAAAAATTATTTTTCAAAATATAATTATTTTGGTATTATTTTTAATTAGATTCTCACTCGTAATAAATATCCAAAGGATTATATATAAACCCATCATTCAACCAATCAAATGATTAATCCCATATAAATGACTTTTTTTTTTTTTTTTTTTTTGAGATAAACTGAAGGTATAAAATTTGAGTCAGATTTACTCTAATCTATTTGACTGGAAAAAAAAAAAAAAAAAAAAGAAAAAGAAAAAAAAGAAGAACCCCTAAACTCAATTACACTCCTAAGTAAAAGCCAAACAAACTATTAATAATTGAGAAATTATGGCACGATTCTGTATATACATATATAGCGACATCAACTATATTCTTTTAGCTTCTATAAAAGCATTCTGTAAAGATGTGGACACCACAAAAATTCCAAATCTAAACAAGTTAATTAACAAACCAACCATCCTTTCTCTCTGTTTGTGCTTAACAATCATAACTACCACAGTTGATAAAAATAAACCATGACAAAAGGGGAGAAAATAATAGTTAAATCTTTTCTTCTTTTTTCTTTTTTAAGATGAAGAATATGACAGTGACCCAAAACAAACAGGGGAGACAGAGGAAGGCAGAAGAATGAAGAGTACTAATGCCATGGATCATCCCAGCCCTTAGGACCCTCCCTTTTCAAAAAGTCAATTATGGCCTTAACTGCTTCATTAACTCTATTAGACAGAGAATGATTCCCATGTTGAATTTCAACTTTCTCTGCACCTCCCATTGCTTTGCACAATCTGCATCACCTCATAACAACATCGTTAGGAATCAAACATTATGCACTTTCGCTCTCTCTACCCCCTCGCATTATACCTACTGCCGTCTAAACTGTTACACATTAACGGATGACGATTGAGTTATTAAAAGCGATGTATTATTATAACATGGGAGGTTATGGTCATTTTTGTTTAAAGAACACGAGTAGGTTTTATTATAATAGGGAGGTTACTATAACAAGATTGAGGTTATTATAGTTGAGATGAGGGTTTGCGGCTTAATCTTAAACTGCCAATTATTATAACCAATAGCACAAACACGTATTTGGTTATTATAAACCAACCCAACCTACCTTTAAATGGCCCAAAGACCCTTAGATGTATATTGTTTAGAATCTATAATTTTTAGTTTCTTTTCTACCTCTTATGTGTAAAACCGCAAATCACACTACGTCAGCCTCCTTCCATAATTTCTACCCTAATCTTGAGCATGTTTGGTTACAGCATGAACGAAAGGGAAGAAAATGGAAGAGAAGGGAAGTAAGAGTAAATTAGAGATTAATGAGATGGGATTCCGACGGACCAAATGATAACAAGATTCCGACGGACCCTTTTCATCCCATCTCACCACCACAAACATACTAGCAAGTCTATGCTTTCCCTGAACTCGAGGACTATTTCTCATGAAGACTCTCATGGTAAAAATATCCATTATTTATTGTGAAATAAAAGGGAAAGCAACACCAACCCCATAAAAAGGTTAAAAGGGTAAATTACTTAAGACAATGTACCAAGGGAAAGCAATTGCACAAGTGACAAGAATAGTAAGAGATATGTATAGCTTACCTATCAACCAATGCCTTCTTATCCACATATTCTGGCACATATTCGTCACCCATGGAAAAGATAACCTGCAATCAACATGAATGTCACCAATGGCCATAACAGAATAGATGATGGCTTGAGCTTTACATTTTTCAATCTGAAAGAAAAACATCAGCTTTATATTGATCCGAAAATGAAACCCCTTTTTCTTAAATTCAAGTCTTAATTGTCATGCTCGAATATTGTATTCCACAAACAAGGTTTAAGAAGCATTGCTTCATTCAAGCAGACCAGAGGGAGAGAGAAATGTCCATGCAGACCTGACACGGTGTGTTAGCCATATGACCAAGCCTCGTTTTCAGCTGGTCGTCACTAAGGTCGGAGCTGAACATGTCATCATCCCCCATGTATGAGCAAAGGGAATAATACCTGCAAACAGCTAACCGTAGCATTAAAAATTGCCATCTCGAGATAAGTTAATGAAATCAAACCATAGGTTGTCCCACACACAATAAATCTTTGGCTCTCCTTTTTCTTCTTAGCATGATTACTGTCTTATGTTCATTGAGGTGCCCCTTGTACCAAAAAGACAGGTAAAATGTTCAATTTTCACAATTTAAACCTGCTGATAACCAAACTAACTTCCATCCACCGACAAGAGCATACCTTCATCAGCATGAGATAGTGATTATGACAAACAAATCATGGGTTCAAATCCCCCACCCCAAATACTGTCTACTAGAATAAACTAACTTCCAATTCCATCTCACTTCAAAATAAAGAAATGTGGTTTTCTACTCACCTAGTGGCAGTTATTGGAGATGGGTCTGCCTCTTTTGGCATGAGATCTAATCCTCTGCCCTCGCTTATCATGGTTGAAGCTAAGTCAATCATAGCTGCTGTTTCAGGAAGAGTTGCTCTATACTCTCGATCGCTAACTGGAGCCTGACAATATAACAAGCTTCGTGAGCTAACTAAAAGTTAAAATCTATACAAAGGCAAATAACCATTTTCTTCGTTTCTGATCACCAAGGGCTTTCAGCATAGCTTACAAGCTGCACATACCTCAAGTCCTTAAATAATTCTATGAGACCATTATGTTACACTACCACAAAGAACTTAATACCCTAATTAAGCAGTTATTACACAGGCAAGTATCTAAGTTCATAACTCACCGCCAGCACTAACCCTCTTTATATTATTCAGAAAATACAAGTTGTTTAGGTGCAGGTAATTACAGGTCAAACATGCCACAAGAGGATCATGCATCAAAAATAGCAAAACATTTGGACCCTTTTAATATCATCTTTCACTTTATGATTATGATAGGATTGGACATTTAAAGGAATTAGGATTAATGGAGGGGTATATGAGTAATTAGTTAGAGAGTTTGTTAGGAAATATGGTTATAAATAAAGGGTGTGAGTAGTAGGAGAGGTATGAATGTATTGTGGCCATTTTGGTTTTGCGCTTGAGAGTATTCTCAAGAATGGGAGGTTCCAAGTACCTACAATGACTTGGTTAGTTTGTATTTTGGTTCTCTTTTATTTCGTAATACAATTCGGATTCCATCAGATTATTGACTACATAAATAAAGAATTATGAAACTGCCTAGCTCAACTCACTCTACAAATTTTAAATGCTAATAGTAGACTTTCGAACTCAAAAAAAAAAACTTATTGTTACATATTCTAGTGTTTCAAAACATACATTCCACTTTTATTTTAGAAATATACGCTCCACTTTCAGACTTAAAAAATGACACTCTTGTTTCATAAGAAAATCTTAATTCTTTGTTCCCAGAACTCTTGAACATTTTCATCTTGCTATTATGTGAAACCATAGAAAAATTTAACAACCAGAATATCCTATGCGGATTTGAACACAATTTTAATGCTGGGTTGTTTCATTTTTCAGAAGAATTTGTACACCAAAACTTTTTTCGTATCAGATGCAAATCTTCCACAAATGAAGCACTCAAGGATATGATATCACCTGCAAAATGGCACCACGAACAGCTCGAGAGCAAGCTGCATTTGTACGCATATAATAGACTATATCCTGTAATTATCCAAAGAACATAGTTAGAAGAAATTCCAACTGTTGATCAAAACTTCAAACATAGTTAAAAGAAACATTCACGTATTACCTGACAGCCAGTACTATGTCCAAGTAACACAACACCCTCCGAGTCTTCTTTATTGATCAGATAACTTACTAGCTGATCAAGCTCCTTCGCATCCTAAATCAAATTGAGATCCCTTTATTAACACAGAATCTTTAAGTCTAGACCCAGACAGCATATCATTAACTCACAATTCAAATCCTCAATTAACCTCAAACTCCAGACAAATATGAATACTAAATATTAGTTTTTGACAATTAAGAGATAGTATTTCTTCGTTCACCACGTAACGTTACCAATCCAACTTACTTGTTGCAAGCTGGAGGTACCATATCCACTATATGATGATGAGAGAAGTATCTGAACAAGCGACCATTTTTCTTTATCCAAGGCAATTGCAAGAGGTTCTAAATACCTGCATATCAATGAGAAATCATATTTCTTAACCAAAACAAATGCCAGGAACTGCAAACTTCCAAGCCAGACAGCAGCAGAAATCAATTTCTCTAATTTTCATCAGTATTATAGATGAACATCTTGAAAAACTAATCAATCCGTAAACCCACATTAAAACCATTGATATGTATTTTGATAATAAGAGCTGAGGAAATCGGTAATAATTTCTTTTATTAAAAATTAGGCCCGCGAGTGAAGCAAATGGAAGTTCCAACTACAGAAAAAACACTTGATAACATACTCGGTAGCCATAAAACCATCAGTCAGTCCACCGATGAATATGACTTGCTGCTTGTAATCTCCTGTCTTAAATGCAACCTGCATAATAAAGGATGTGGTTAACCAGGCAGAGGAAAAAAATGACATAACAAGAAATGCATGACTTTATTTTGGCTATGCTACCAGAACGAAATCCTAGGAAAGAACCCCATATATCTGCAAAGCACAATGGTATATTCACATATGACAAAACAAATCTAACTAGAAGTGTGTTTCATTCTTAGAAGTCTGTCATATTGTGGTCTGTGGATAACATTCCTTAAACTCAATGGAAGATACTAAAGCAAATAGAATATAGAAACAGTGATAAGTCACACATTACAAATCCCGGTCTTCGTATTGCCTATTAGAATGGGGCAATGTCAAAGTTCTGGTCTACACCAACTAATATAATAAGGCATAAAACAAGGAAATGATAACTCAAACATTACAATCACAGAGAAGAGAACGAGCACCTACAAACAAAATGGCACGAGAATCGTGTTCGATACAGAACATTAACTGAAGCTCAAAACTCAAAAGTAATGAGAATGTAACCAAACACACGTATAACCTCCAAGTGTCAATACAGCAGCACTTTGAAGCCTAAAAATCCAAAGATATGTTCACAAATTCCTCTCAACAATTACTTAGCGCAAAGAATAACCGGAGCTTAAACACGGGAAGTTTTTGAATGAATAATTTTATAGACTTCCTCTCAAATGAGAATGCAGGGGTTATTCCAGTAACACAGCAAACACTATCACGCAATTAGAAAATGGTAATATTCAAGATTAAGAACCCCATTTGCAATTGAAATCAAACAGATCAAAAGAACATGACATTTGTTTTGTTTGTTTGTTTTATATTACAACAATTAGGGGCGGAGGGATTGGAACTCGTAATTGATGCCGCAGAACTATTGTTCTTGTTGGCAACATAGACCTTTGTATTACAAATCCTAATACAAATATAAGTAGGATTAAAGATCCACGGACCTGAATAGGCTTGGGACCGTACTTGAAGAGTAACCCATGAAAGTGATTCTTCCTGACGACAGGACCAGGGGGGTCCCCGACGGCAGAGACAGAGGCAGAGTTGGCGGACGCTTTCACGCTGGTAGACCTATCGGGGCGGCCACGAACTATGCCGGAGAGCCATGAAGTAGTGGAAGACGAAGAGGGGGAGGTAGAAGAAGAAGATGCAAAAGCGGAAGGAAGTGAAGAGGAGGAAGATGAAAGCGAGGGATTCATGTCAGAAATCGCAGGCCACAATCCAAATTATTGCCATAAACAGATTACAAGAATCTTTAAGCCAGATAGAGATTTACAGAATATGAAAGAAGGATCAAAGAAGAGGAATAGAATCAGAAGAAATGAGAGATGGGCTTGTTCAGATTGGGTTGGATCGCCATTAGAGAGAGCAAATAGAGGGCCTTGAGCTTCTGTTCTCCGCCCCGCCCAGGCATGGACTTGAACAACGTAATCACGCGCGCTATAAAAGCGCGTACGCTACCTTTTTTGTGTTAACCTATATTTCTTTTTATAGAAATTAACCTTTGGATAGGTTTTGTTGAGCATGTAAAATTAATTTGGATAAATGGATTTAACCCGAATTTATTATCAAATCAATTTTTTTTATTTTACGAATAACATAATTATATATTAATTATATATGCATACATTTATTTTATTTAATTATTATTTTAAATATATTGTTCTCTTAAAAAGGAACTTTTAAATAGTCTATAATATATATATTGTTAAAAATTAAAGTTGAATGATTAATTAACGTTATTATTATAAAATTTGAAATGACGATAAAGAATTCACTATTTTTTAAAAATTTAGGAGATGTTTGGTTAAGAATTTTGTATAATTATTAAAAATCAGCTTTTATAATCACTATATAAAAACTTACCAAAACGAATAATTTCTATAAATTTTTTTTACAATCACTCAAAATAACTCTTCAACTCTAGTCATTATACAGAAATACAAACAAACATAGGATAAGACAAACATTTGATACACATGTAATTAAGAACAACTTGTGACGATTAACTTGCACATAATTAATTATATATGTTGACATAAAAGTACGTAAGCTTTTTTTACATATAAACAATATTATTTAGTGATAGTCAAAAGATTACAAGTTTATCCATTAATTCCAACCGTTGTAGAATTAAGTAAAATTGATTTTCTGTAATAACAACAATAATAATAAATAATAAAGTAAAGGGAATTTATGGCTGTCAAAATAAAAAAATAACTAAATACAAAAAAATTGATTTGAATATAACAATTTATAGGAAACCTGTCATTTGCTTGTGACAATCATTTTAAAATAAAACAAAATGAAAGCTCACAACAAAATAGTATTTTACCGAATAATTTATATCTGAAGGTTTGAAAATAATTTGGGCCGAGTAGAACGCATATTTTCTAAAGCCCATACATGAAATGGGCCGAAAACTACGGATGGTGATACTTTTACACTGGCCCAACATTCACTCAAATTTAATATCTGTTAAATGAAGTTGCATGATAAAATTATTAATAATTATTTATAATAATTTAATTGACGAAAATGTACACTAACAAATAGGTATTTGGATTTAAGTTTAATATCATACAATACTTTTTTTTTTTCATATTTATACTTCGAGTGTAGTTTCGAATGTAAAAGTAAATACAACTCAATCGAGTTTAAGTTCAAAATATATAGTTGAGTTACTTGATAAATTGACGAACTTAAAATTATATTTTTTTTACTAGAAAAATGTTTTCCCAATACTGACTATATACACATCTATTCTTCTTGATTTCTCCTCCCCACAAAAATAATAGTTTTTTTAAAAAAATATATATATAATTATATTATACTCCAGATGATCACGTCCGTCCCTAGATCAGCCCCTGAGAGACATCAAAGTTACAAAAATATCATAATTAAAATACTTTGTGATATTTTCTTTAAATGGCAATACTCTGTGTCACAACTACATTATAATTATTGGGATCCACATGACAGCCCAATCTTTTTTTATTTATTTTTTTAAATATAATAAAAAAAAAAAGTTAGTGAAATTAATTTCTTAATAACTTGAAAGTTAGCTACACCACTAAATTAAAAATTTAAATGCATAATGAAGATTCCATTCTCGCATGGGAAGCCTAATTTAATTATTTGACTGAATTATAATATTGCCTTTGCACTTTGCTAATATATTAATATTTGACGACAACCTTTCTTTAAATAATTAATTTAAAAAAATGTCTTTGAATTGTTTTCAGTTTGACTATTCTCTTTTAATTTCATAGGTTATGTATTAATACAATTTTAGATGAATATTAGGATGCCATAATTTTGAAGAAAAATAAAAACTATTTTTCAATATTTTTCGTTAATACCTTGAATAAATTCATGTGTTCACCAAAGCTATAATTGTAAAGTCTCATACTTTAAATTTGAATGATGGTTTTGAGATTATTTTATAAAAGTGGCTACATTTTAATAAATATATTTATTTACAACCATGGATTTTTATATATTTTGAAAAGCCTAATAAGCATTATAGAACTCATATAATTTTTTTTTATTAATGTCAAATATATAGTTTTTTTTTTTATTATTTTATAATCATTCATTTATAACCACTTATTTATAATCATTTATGTCTAATCATTCATTTATAATTATTCAATTATAAATTAGTTATTGTCAGTAATCACATTATAGAAACTCATTTGCATAAATTATCATCATAACAATCTATTATTGAAAGTCAATTTATCAATTATAATTATTCTATAGTTTCACATTCAAACAACTTCGTATAATTAGGTAATTAATCGACATATATGTTAGCTAATCTAAATTAAGGAAATTAAGGGGGGAAAAAAAAAAAAAAAACACAAATGTCCCTTGAATGAAAAAAAGGTCACATTTAAAATGGAAAATGGAGAGTACTCAAAAGTGAGCATATGAACTACATATATGTATATGGTTAGGTCCCTCAAATGTCATTTATTAATTTATTATACTATAAAGTCAAGTGCATGCTATATTTTAGTGCCCATATTATAAGTTTTATATGTCTCTCAAACTTGTAATCATTATTATTCAAAAGCTCATGATTGCTAATTTATATTTTCTAGAAAAGAAAAAGAAAATCTTTATGAGAGTGCAAACAATCATTTCTCAAATGATTCAAACCCAAATCTCCATTCAATTTCAAATCTAAATTAATGCTTCTCATTGAATGTCAAAAATCCCCCCACTTGATTTCATCTTATCACACTATTAATTGCAAAAAAAAAAAAAAAAAAAAAAAAAAAAAAAAAAAATTGTAGGTAAAATAACAAAATACGTACTTTATTACACCTCACGAATCGTCAAATTGTCATTGATCACATCGTCGACTAATATACCCAAAATAAGATGCTAAACATGTACCTCATAAATCGTTGTCAAATTGTTAAGAATAATAAACATTCAAAAGTTATCTTCTAGATATGTTAGATTTGATATTTGAATATGTAGTAGGTATTTAGGATATTGGTTGGCTACATATAATCTAGGATTTTTTAGGATATCTTTAAATATTTTATATTTTGTGTACTATATATATTTGTGAAAAGTTAATGAAAAACTATAAATTTTCCATGAAGATTTTACGTGTTTCTCACAATTTATCATGGTATCATAGACATGTTTCTCATAATTTATCATGGTATCAAAGCATGCCTTCCCAAAATTTATCATGGTATCGAAAATAGTTAGAGCTGTTCAAAAATTGACTCAAATAATAAAAAAAAAAAAAAAAAAGAGTCAATTTCATCGCAAATGTATCAAACTAACTTAATTAATAGTGGCGCTGCCATTTGAATTATAGCATAAAAAATCAGCCTTTTCAACTTCACGAACTCTACTACCTATCATGGCCGAGTAGGAAAAATCAAAACTTTATATTATATATTACATCTCTATTAATCATCACTAATCACTCAAGTCCCCCCACCAAATATTCTACAATTTGTATTACATTAATACAATGTTCTCTCTCTTAATTAAACCTATAGTTTATACCTTATATTACTTTGATTTTTCAACTATATTTTACTAAGTACACAATTAATTAAATATTGTCATTGACTTATATATGCAAAAATTACATGCTACAATAAATTAAATTTAATTACATAAATAATAAGATTTAATTCTTCTTTTTAGTACAATAATTTTGAAAACTCGAATTACAAATTTTTACATACTTATTTTTATGTATTAATTTTGACTTTTATGTATTCATGAAAGTATATAAATTAAAAATAAATATAAATATATACTATTGAGAAAGTTGGAGCACTAAGAAAATAAGATATAAAGTGAATTTAAATTGGTTTTGGCACATAATATTGGGAACTAAAAAATTCAAAACATCTTTGAATATTTAATACATTTTCTTAAAAAAGGAATAATATATACTGCCTAAAATATATATTTGACCAAAGTAAGTTGGTACTAAGAATTGTGATTAATAAGTGGCACAAGATAATGTTAAGTATTTTCTTTTCCTAATCATTACGGGTCCCCATCGCACGTGCGGCTCCCATTTTCGTTTTTTTTTTTTTTTAAAATTATTTTCATTTCTGATATTTACCTTACTTTAAATTATTGAAAGTAAAATGAGATAGCTATTCACGTTGCATCTTTTAATCTCCACTAATTTGTAATATTCTCGAGGAATATCACTAAGAAAGAAAGAAAAGACACTTCATGAATGATGTTTTCCATTAAAATAAATAAATGGCTCCACGCGAAACTAAATTAATCACTCATCATATTCAAGATTAGTTAGTTAATTACATGTATATATAATAACCGTTTGTAATTAATTAATTGTCAACTTTATATATTGTGGCTTCTACAGGGGTGTTCAAATAACCCGACAATTGGAATGACCAAATTCAATCAAACTCAATTTAACGGGTTGGGTTGGATTATAAATTTATTTGAGTTGGATTGAGTTTAAATAAATGAAAATTTATGAGTTTGGTTGATTTTTGGGTTGACCTAAAATTAATTTGGGTTGACCTGAATTAACCAAAATTTATTATTGAATAAAAATATATTTATTACCTATAGCATAATTATATATGCATATATTTGTTTTATTTAACTATCATTTTTAAATATTTTGTTCTCCAAAAAACTTTTAATTAGTTTTTATAATATATATAATGGTATAAATTGAATTAGTTGAACGATTAATTAATGTTATTATGTTGATTTTTTATTTGTGTAAACAAAAACGACTCGATGATTTGACAAATCCAATAAAAAACGTAAATAGGATGGGTTGGATTGAGTTATGTTCATAAATGAGTTGGGTTGGGTTGAAAAATTGACCAATTCAAAATTTTGGGTTGATCCAAAACTTTTCCTCAACTTGAACCAACACAACTCGTGTACACCATATTATAGTCATTAAGGAAAGGAAAGAAATAGCACA
>JBBMEG010000021.1:4589732-4604088 GCA_037832605.1 Cyclanthera cordifolia
AAGGTTCGAATCTCCCTATCTAATCTAAAAAAAAAGTCAAACAAATTAGTAATCGACGATATAATTATATATATATAAAGTTAAAAGAACTGAATCGAAAGGTCGATGACGTGTTGTTTTCATTGTTTGGTGAATTAATATTTGTAGTTGTGCCCTCTATGTATGATTTGTGGTTCTCTCCCTCGATTAGTAGTAAAAACAAACCAATCATTTCAAGTAAATGATTCAAATAAACAATATGGACTAGATCCAATTTCCTCTTCCAGATCAACATACATGGGTTGGATCCTTTTTTAGGCCCATTAGTTTAACGGGCTTAGTTCTTTTTTATTTTTGAAAAATTGCTAGGCTAGTGTTTTAATTTTTAAAATTGGTATTTATTATTATTTTCTTACTTAACAAAAAAAAAACTAAGTTAATTTTTTTATTATTTATATATTTGATTTAGTTCACACGAGATTTTAGTGCGAAATATAGAAGCAAGACACGTGTATGTGTTACAATCTTCAATATTTATCATTTAATTCTATTTCTCGGGATGTGAAATTTGACGATGTTGATATGAGGATTGTGAGCTCGTTCTCTATTGTCGAGTGTTATGAATTATATGTTTGATTTCTGAATTTTCTATGAATATGAACACTTGAATGATTTGAATTATCTTTGAGTATTCAGTTTGCAATTATAGGGATTCACGGTTTTGATTTCAAGTCCCTTTCAAAAGTGAGAGTTCTCTGATGAACTTGTGAACTTTCATGAGCTTTTCGATTACTTTATGAGCTTAGGCTTTGCGAATATTTAAGCTTAACATTTGGACCATAGAATATTTAATCTAATTAATATAAAATAATTATAAATTTGTAATTGACTATGTATTTTAATTTAATTTATCTGTACGCCAAAATTTCTGTCAAAATAGATTGAATCAATTTTGTTCGGTTCCTTTGGTAATTTGGGGTTTTTGATTTCACTCTGTTGCTCGCACCTTATTTTGGTAAAAATGCAAATCCCATTTCCCAACGCCGTTCATCGGCTGCAATACTGAACACACTGCTCTCACCATACTTCTCCCCCCATGTCTACCAGATTCTTCCGCACCTCTCTTCTCCGCTCTGCAATTCTCTTTTCAAAAACCCCTAATTGCGCCAAATCCAAACCATTTCAGCCATTCCCTCGAACCCCAACATTTTTCTCCTTCTTTTCCGCAATGGGCGATGCTCGAAGGCCGCTTTTCCCCACAATCCCCTCGCCGGACAAAGCCCACCGCTCCGAACTCCTCCGATCGCTCGAGTTTTCGCTTAAAACCTCCTTTACCTCCAACCCATTGTTCCCGAATCCAAATCCTTTGATTCTCGTAATCAGTGGTCCAAGTGGGGTTGGCAAGGACTCCGTGATTAAACGATTGACAGAGATTCGAGAAGGGCTTCATTTCGTCGTCACCGCGACGAGTCGCCCGATTCGGCCTGGCGAAATCGATGGAAAAGACTACCATTTCGTCTCCAAGGAAGATTTCCTCGCCATGATCGAGAAGAACGAACTACTCGAACACGCATTGGTGTATGGAGATTACAAGGGAATTCCAAAGAGGCAAATTAGAGAGTTTATGGCAAAAGGGTGTGATGTTGTGTTGAGAGTTGACATTCAAGGTGCTCAGACATTGAGGAAGATTCTTGGGAATTCAGCTGTTTTTGTGTTTTTGATTGCGGAGAGTGAGGTTAAATTGGTGGAGAGGTTGATTGATAGGAAGACAGAGACCAGAGATTCATTGTCGGTCAGAGTTGCAACGGCTAGAGAGGAAATGAAGCATGTTAATTGTTTTGATTACGTGGTTGTAAATGCTGAAGGGAAGTTGGAGGATGCTGTTAAGTTGGTGGAATCCATTATTGATGCGGAGAAAGCTAAGGTCTTTCAGAGAAATGCTTCCGTTTAGATACAGATTTGAAGAACACCTTTTTGCGAGGTAACACTTTCTTTTTTTAAGGTTTCTGTTGTGAGATGGGTTTCTTGCTTTGAAAAGTAACTATAAATACACATAGAGAAGAAATAGAAAGTATAAAAGTTTCGCCCCACTCTATACCGAGTAACTTGTACCCGTCTCAACTGATCTAAGAGACAACGATGAATTTTATTGTTAAACTCACTAGCATATTTCAAACTTGAGACCTCTAAAGAATACCTTGAAGATCTTAGTCTCTCCCGATGTTCCGAAAGTGTACCTCATTAACTGATCTAGCTTCCCTTATGGAAGTGTGTATTATTAACTTTTGTTTGTTAAGATGGGTATCCTTAATCGAAAGGGTCAGTGGCGCGTTGGTTTTATTATTTGGTGGTAATTCAGTTCAACACCACGTCACAGGTTCGATCTTGGAAATCGGGTGCCCTCTATGTAAGGTTTGTGGTTATCCTCCCCGATTTGTACTTAAAAAAAAGGGCATCCTCATGGTATTGCCTTATTTTAATTGTTGAAGATCTCATTATCCTACACTGGAAAAAGTGGAGTCCTTCAAACATTTATAAGATAAGGTGAGCTATTCCTCTCATTGCTAATTAATTTTGAAATGGATCTCCACAATTTCTAATATGGTATCAGAGCCCATAAACCTAAACGGGTACTCGGTCCAATAAAAAAGAAATTGAGATCTAATTTTAGATTGGTGAACTGAAAAGTGGCACCATCTTGAGGGTGTGTGTCGATGATCTCATTATCCTGTATTGAAAAAAGTGGAGAATCCTCAAACATACTAGATAAGATAGGCTACTTCTCTCATTGTAAATTAATATTGAAATGATTGTCCACATTTTCTAATATGGATTAGATTGAAGCTTGCATAAGTTTTGCTTTTGGATTATATCCCAAAAGCATGGTATCAATGGGAAGTTGCCATTAATTATGTATCAAATGTCACTCGCTTGTGACTGGTTACATCCCAACTCTTGGCTTAAGAGTCTTGAGTTTTTGGTGTATTTTATTTTCAAATTAAAACAAGCTTTTTTATTTTTTAGAGATCCCGTTAGGCATCAACTTTTTTATACTAACTATGTTGATATTATGTATGAAGTGAGGAGAAATGGTTTATCATGAATTTCTGTCGCATGACTCATCCACAGTAACCATCTACTAGGAATTAGTTTTTACCGATTTTTTAGATAGTAAAATGTTGTAGAGTCAGACGATTCGTATTGAGAATAGTTGCTATGTGTATAAACTGACCTAGATGATTACAAATATGCAAAAAATTAATATAATGTTATTTCTCTATTTCACCCTCCAGCCCTCGTGAAACAGAGGGGGCACGGGCATCCGAACCTCATTACTGGACTGAGCTCATGACTTAACAATTACCAACATCTTCTGCAGGCGTGATATCATCACTTGGAGAGGGCAAAGTCGGATTTCATTCATCCGCAACTGCATTGATCGAGTTTTGCTCATTCCCAAAGGTAGGTTTTACTCAAATGTTTATTGAAGTTCAAATTTGTTTTGGCAGTTGAACAATAATCTTCAGGCAGCATAGAGAGGATTGACCGCTCCAGGAAGCTCTATTTATCAGTCTACTGCGGTAATGCTGATGAACTTTGATATTTCATATCATATCCAATGTTATTTGTTATTTATTCCAAGTGAAATGTCAATAAAGTTGCACTTTCTGAGGATTCTACACTGTGACTGTTTAATTGTGGGTGAAAGAAAGCTACATGATTGAATGTATTTAGTGGAACTATATTGAACCTTGCTTAGTGTCGGAGATACTCACCTTCTGACAGTTCTCCCACATTGAAAAGATGAAAATTCTTCAACACATTTATATAATATATGAGCTACTCTTCTCGTTGTCAATTAATTTTGAGGAGAAACTCCATACCATCTAATACTTGATTATAAAGAAAAGGTCAAAAGCTGTATCTTTTTTGTTTAAACAATAATTGAGACCGAGATTTAATCTCATGACATTTTTATTACGAACAAGCAATTTATCAATTTGATATTCAAGGTAATGTTACATCAAACTTATGTTAATAGGGAAGGAGAAAATTTTTGTTTGAGCAGTCTTTTGGACTTACCGATTATGGTAGCTTCTTCATCCCGATGAGGAAATTTTCTTACCTTGTTAATCTTTGATGGGTTAATATCCTAATCATGAAATTTGGCTTCCAAACATTCGCCTTAGAGCTCGTAGATTAGAATTCTCCGATTTCGAATATCGTTGATATACTAAAAAGATAAAGGAAACAACCCGGATCACCAGCTAAATTTTTGCTACTAAAATGATAAAGCATTACAAATAAATTTTTGAATTATTCCATGTATTAGATAAGATCAAACAAACTTAAATTAGAAACACATGGATAATACCTAAAAAAAAAAAAAGAAACCCACAACAATTTCATTTTCAAGAAGTTGCAAAAGCTTATAAGCAAAATAATATGGGTAAAGGAAGTTGTCAAGTAATGTTGCTATTATAACGTAAGAGTGAAGAGATAAACTAAATTAAAAATCATAAATAATTATTGAGTTCATTATTTGAAAATTTGACACGTGTCCTTATTTGACTTGCAATTTCATCCTTGTACTCCAAAGGCTTTGGGAAATGGTTTTTACAAAACTCCTTTTATGCTTGGCTCTTATTTTTCCCTTAAACTTCACACAAGATGACTCCATTTCCATACCCTTTCTTCTTCAAGATTTTAGGTCTAACTGATTTGTTCGTACTTACGAATTGTTTACGTTAATGAGAAAATTTGGTGTATGTGAAATTTTTATTTATGGTTTAAGTTTATAATAAACAACAACAATAATTTTAGTATTTGAACGTTAACATAATTATTTTTAGCCTATATGCGGGTGTTATAAATGATATAAGAGTGGAATCTCTTCCAGTATGACGTGGTTTAGAGACGAACCAAAACGGAAGCTTATGGGCATGTAAAGCTAGAGTTTTTGAGGTATATATGCATAGACTGTGTTCACATCAGAATGAGAGGAATCTTGAGGATATTAACCCATGATTAAGAAAGGCTAAAAAAGAATGATTTCCTAAAACAAATTTTCTATGATGTGTTGAAAGGACTACTGTTGGTCTTTAGGAATATTTTTCTTTCTAAGAAGTGGTTAAAACCAATAGTAACGTTGTAGGAAAGTATCGGGACGCAAAGGGCTAAATCCAAATTCAAAATGTTAGACCACGAACGTCACAAACGGTATTAAGCTACCTATTTGACATGTCTTTTTGTACTAAATTTATGATGAATTGTTTAAATTATTTAATTAAACATAGAGAATAATATTTGAATCTCTAGCATTTAATGACCTAACAAGATTAATTATGCTTTAGTTTCACAAAAGGGGATAGGATAGGATAGGATATCAACCTTATACCTTCACAATTGAATTGTGGATATGAAATCAAACATCATGATAAAATACATTGTACCATGTGTTAGTGCTCATAGCCAAGTTGTTGTGCCACTTATTTATTGAATTTCCTTTTTAAATAATAACAACAATATTTATGAGTTGAAGATTCAAACTCTCCTAAATTAGTGGTTCAAAATGAAAATCCTTTCTAACAAAAGTCCCCAAAACATCATTTTTCTGTTAAAAAAATAATAAAAATAAAATCAAGAAAGTATTATTGGCAAAAAGGCACTTGCATTGTGAATGAACTCAAAAGGTCAATACGTACAACGACTGATTGACTAGAAATGAGGAAATTGCTTTGAGTCATCAGACTTCTTCTTCACAAGCTTTCAAAATCTAAACAAATAAAACTAAACAAAAAAAGCAAAAAAAAAAAAACTTTCAGCCTTTTGAACAAAGTAACTAATCTCCACTTGCTCCAAGTTAAAGACTGTTGTTTTTGTCAACAAAACTTGAAGAACTTCTGTGTAAACCTACAGAAAGAGAAGCCACTTCACGTTACTCTTTCCATTTCCATTACATTGACGTGTTCAGTAAGCTTCCATTGCATATAAAAACAACCAGATTTCATCCCTAGTTCTAACAGAAACAGCACCTCAACTTTCATCTCTCCAAAATCTTTCTGGCTTGTCTGATTCAGTTTTGAAGAGAATGGATGGAGGGAAATCTCCGGCAGGTGACAGGAACGACATCCGTTTGCAGATAATGGAAATCTGCAGTGGGAATACTACCATGTTTGAGCCGAGGGCCAGTATCACAATGAGAGAAAGCAGTAATATGGATTTTTCTTCGCCATCCAGACCTTCCGTTCGTGCACCAGAGAAGAAGCTGACGCTCTTTGCGCTACGGTTGGCGGTACTTGAGAAAGCAGCAACAGGGCTTGGAACTCTTGGGTTCATTTGGGCAACTGTGGTTCTTCTTGGTGGTTTTGCCATAACATTAGATAAAACTGATTTCTGGTTCATCACTATTATTCTGTTGATTGAAGGAACTCGAATATTCAGCCGGAGTCACGAACTAGAATGGCAGCACCAAGCAACATGGTCGATTGCTGGTGCAGGTTTAAACAGCTTCCGAGCAATGAGGTCCAGCTCCCACTTCTTGGTCGGAAGAATCAAAGCAACTTGCAAGTCAGTTCTTGTATTGGGAAAGCAAAATCGAGGTCGAGAAATAAGAGGGATTTCAAATGCTAACGGCCGAGGAATGTCGGAGCAGTCGAGAATCCCAACTCGGCGATGGAGCGCATCGAATGTTCCTCTTCTGCCATATGCTCAATGGGTTTTCCTGTCAAGAAACATCAGCAAACTTCTTTATTGGCTTCAGCTCATATCAGCAACAGCTTGTGTGGTACTCTCGCTAATGAAGCTGATCAAGCACAACTATGGCAATATAGCAAAGGGAGACATGGACAAGAAGAACAGACGTGCTGCTCTCAGCATCTTCTATGGATTGGCATTGGCAGAAGCTTTGTTATTTTTAATGGAAAAGGCTTACTGGGAATGGAAAGTTATCTTCCGGAGGTTATTGGAGAATGTGAATATAGAATGCGAATTGGGGCCTTCCGGTATGATCTCGACCAAAAGATTCTTTTACGACGCATATTCAAGATGTGTAAATGGAAGCATTTTTGATGGTCTGAAAATGGATATGGTCTCTTTTGCAATGGAGCTCTTGGATTCAAGCTTTCCTGATGAGCAGCTCATCGGAGTTAGAATTCTTCGACAGTTTTCGATGAATCCAAGATTTTCTAATGACACACTTGAAAAGATAGGGATGAACCTTGCTGTTATAGAAAGACTAGTGGAAATGTTGAACTGGAAAGACCAACAAGAAGAAGAGATAAGACTTTCAGCAGCTGAAATACTGTCAAAACTGGCAGGAAAAAAACAGAACTCATTAAGGGTTGCTGGGGTACCTGGCGCCATGGAATCAATATCATCTTTACTCCACAATGGTCGAAGCTCCCATGTTTCTGCAGATGAAATAAGTGAAAAGAAAATCATCCATGGCCATGCAAACTATGCATTCTGGACATTCAACCACTTGGGACTTGTCATTCTAAAAAAGCTTGCACGAGACCATGATAACTGTGGTAAGATTGGCAACACAAGAGGTCTCCTGCCAAAAATTATAGATTTCACTCACGCAGAAGAAAGGCTATTGAAAGATGAGAATGTTGCGCCATCCCAGATTCAAACTCTCAAAAGATCACTGCAAGTGGTGAAGATGATGGCAAGCACAACAGGCACAACAGGAAAATTTCTCCGGAATGAGATTGCTGAGATAGTTTTTACAATCAGCAACATCAGGGACATACTACGATATGGCGATAAACATCCATCACTTCAAAAACTAGGCATTGAAATCTTAACCAGTTTGGCATTGGATGAGGATGCAACAGAGAGGATCGGCGGTACTGGTGGAGTCTTAAAGGAACTGTTCAGAATTTTCTACAATCAAGAGATGGTGGACATCCATAGTCAAGCAAGTATAGCTGCTGGAGAAGCTTTGGCAATGCTTGCATTGGAAAGCCAAAGCAACTGTAATCGTATTCTGAAGTTGGGGGTGCTGGAAAAGCTCGTAACAATTTTGGAGGTTCCATTGCTTCGAGTGAATGCTGCAAGAATATTGAGAAATCTGTGTGTTTACAGTGGAGAAGAAGGTTTTAACAAGCTCAAGGGAGTTTCAGCTGCAGCTTCAACTGTAAGTAATCAAAATCAAATGACTCCTTTCTACTAATACTGACGAAATGCTTTTTTTTTTTTTTTAATTCGAAGATATAGCTGAGAATGGGATTTAAACCAAATAGAAACTTCCAATCAACCGAAGTTTGACACTTGAGTTTGTGCATTTGAAAATGTGCAAGGAAGAAGAAACATCCAAACTTCCTCATCTGTTTTTGGCAACTAGAGCTTTTCTATTAATGATTTGTACAACTAGTTTCAAAAGAGAATTGACCTAATGGACAAGGGCCCTTGAAAAACAAAAGGCTATGGATTTGATTCACGGTAGCCACCTACTTAGTAGCTAATTACATATGATTTTTCTTGACATTTAAATGTTACGGAGTCAAATGGCTTGTTCCTTGATAACAGATTTTTTTTAACCGATGACTCTTCGGGCCACCTTACGTACACCTCAATTATTGTCACGAGACATATCACTCTACCTAGCAACCTTTGGATGTCATGAAAACTCGAAGAAAATTAATTCGCATTGTTATAGATTGAACTCAGTCTTAGTAACTTAAGATTTTCTTTGACCACTCAAAGGTTTTCGAGATAATGGAGGAGGTGTGTATAAAAAAAAAACAAACTATTTTCAAAAGCCTGAATATAGTAACACATAAGGGCATAATCTACCACTTAACCTAGCCAGCTTAAATTGAATGTTAGCTTCTTTTTCATTCTCATCTCAATTCCACACTTCCATTTCAGGTAGTTCAGGCAATAAAATCAGAAGACCAAAAACTACAAGAAGTAATGATCGGACTAGCAGCCCAAATTTTGAAACTCACAACATCCCACGAAGCCGCCATCACATTCGAAAGGGCTGGCACGACGCAGGCGGAATTGGCCGCGACATTAGTCCAGATTCTAAAGAAGCACAAAAATCCAGCGACTAAAACGCCGCAGATTCGTCGGTTCGTAATAGAAATGGCGATCTGGATGATGAGGGAAAAGAAAGAGAACATACATTTCTTCGAGGAATTAGGGTTGTCGAAGGAGCTGGGGGCCGTCTTGGAGACCACTTCGGAACTTGAAAGCTTCAATATCTTCTCCGGCACCGTCGGGCTGAGCCGCCACCGCACCACGATGAACTCGCTCGCCGGAATTGCATTGGGTCTCTTGGCAAAATGGTGATTTTTGAAGAATCTATGTTGAAAGCGCATTATCGTATAAATAAAGCTGTTCCATTTTTTTTTTCTTTTAATTATTTTTCCAATATTTCATTGCCATTTGATAAGTATCATGTAATCTTATTTATTTATATTAAATTTGTTCATTACTTCATGAACGATTCAAATATTTAATTTTTATTCCAGCCAGTTTTAAAGTTTTATTTGGTTTTTATTGTTTTTTTTGGAGATTCCAACCATTAGAGGTAGAGATTCGAACATGTATGATCATTTGATTTTCAGAAAATTCGAATTATAAATCTAATAGATGCTAATGGAGCTAATCTATGTTCTCTTTGAACTTTGAACATAAACTATAGAGGTTGCATAATAATTTTACCACTTTAATTAAAGCCCACAAATCACAGTACTCACTAAGACTATATGAATTATAGATTAAGGGCAATGATTGGATCAGAATATTAAAATAATTAGTGTGTAATGCTCCACCTTCCTGAAACAGTTTAGATTGCTTAACCAACCATTGATATTTTAAATCACAATCAGTTGCAAACTGAAACCACAAACAAGTTCAAAACTTATGAGCTTGAATCAAATCATGTTTAATGCTGAAATCAAGATTCTCTCCAACCTCATGTGGAAAAGGCTTAAATTAAAACTGAGTTAATGCTGAAATCAAGCAAGATTCTTCAACATTCAATCCCCGAATCCTCAGCTTTCCGTGAAAAACGTCGATTAGAGCCCTCGATAATATCTCGAAAGCTAGAATCGAATTTCCTCCATTCATCTTGCAGCCCTATCTTCTTTCCAAAAGGCAACAAATAAACACTACCCTTTTTGCGTTTGGCTCTACGATCTTTCCTCCATTTCAACACAGTCACAAGGAACAATCTCTGTCTGATCTTCCATCTCCACCATTCTCGGAGAAACCCAGTTCAGGGTTTGTTTTCTCGTCACTCTCCGGGGTTTTTTTTTTTGTTTTTTTTTTGGGGGTAAGTTTTTTGAGTTTTAATTATCTGGGTTTGTGGATTCTAGTTTGATTTAGGGAAATGTGGCTATGTTTTACTGTCGAGTGCCATTTTTCTTTGACGTGGGATTGTATCTGACTCTGTTTTCCGATTTTTACTTCGTTTTATGTTTCCTTTTTCTGGGTTTTTTTTCATGGATTTCTTGTAATCGTCATTTTCGTTTCTCAGAAGTTAACTTATGAATCTATGGAATAGCTCACTTGACAGTGTTTAACCTTCTCATCTCACTGGCCCTGATGATGTAATATTGGCTGTGGAGTTCTGAACTATGAGAATCTGGGGATTAATTGAGAAGAGTGTTTGTTTTAGACAGATCTTTATTTTTAGTACATTAAAACTTTTGAGTGTGAGGAAATATTCTTCTGAACTCTAAAGAAATGAGTGGAGTCGACGGATTAATAGTGGTTGGAGTAATTAATTATTTGTTTAGAAATTGATGTAGTGGTTAAGTAAATAATTACTCGTTTGAGGATTGATGTTAGTAGTGATTTTTGAGAAATAGTGGTTTTCTACTCATTTTTCATAAAAAACAAATGTAGCCTTAAAGTTTATAGAAAAAATAAGTGAGAATCTCTTGAAGATCCAATATTAGAAATATAAGGAGGCATATACATGAGTTACTCCACTCATTTGAGATAAAACTCTATATTAGGGTATCAAACTCATTAAATTTAAATGGGTATTCAGTTCGATAACAATAAGATTGAGATGCTTGCTCAAGAATGGTGAACTCTAAGAGGCACAATCTCAAAGAGGCATGTAGATGATCACACATTGAAAAAAATTAGGAGATCTCTTAACATTTATAAGATAGATAAGCTATTCGACTCATTATCTATTAGATTTGAGATGTAACTCCTATCTAAGAGAATCAACCTCCAGTTAGACCTCCGAGAAATCCATATCAACAATCATAATATTATAATCTTGGATAAATTATAAATTTAGTCCTTATGGTTTGAATAAAGTTAGAATTTGGTCCTTATGATTTGAAAATCTAGACTTTAGTCCTACGGCTTAGAGAAATATAGAATTTGGTCCCTATGGTTTGAAGAAGTATAAATTTTAGTTCATATGATTTGAAGAAATAAAATTTAGTTCCTATGGTTTGATAAAACTTATAAAATAGTCCATGTTATTCGTAAATCGTAGGCAAATTAAGTATGTAGATGTGATGTATAAGTTATGTGTTTTTTGTCCAATCAATTACTTATCTCACACTCTCATCATTAAACACAAAAATAACTAACTTCTACGTGTTTTATTCACCAACAATTACAAATGACGGACTATCCTTTAGATTTTATCAAACCATGGGACCAAGTTCTAATTTTTCAAATCATAGGTACTAAATTGTAGAATTCTCCAAACAGTTAAGACTAAAGTCTAAATTTTTAAACTATAGGGACTAAACTCTAACTTTCTTCAAACCATAAGGACTAAATTTATAATTTACCCTAATATATATAACTTAGGAGGGCTGGTTTTTTAACTTTTCTTATGTCTTGTTGTTTCATGTAGAACATTTTTGTGCGCCTGATATTCTTTAACTTCAGTAATTTTGATCTTTTAAAATGCTCTTTTTTCAGCTGTAGCCGCGAAAAATGGCTCAGATTTTAGCTCCATCAACTCAATGGAAATTAAGAACCAAACATAGTTCAATGGGTGCAAGTGCAAGCCCCATTACCCCTAAGATGTGGAGTTCTCTTCTTCTAAAACAGAACAAAAAAGGAGCACTGAAAAGCTCAGCAAAATTCAGAGTCTTAGCTGTCCAATCTGATGGCAGCACTATCAACAGGATGGAAGATCTGCTAAAACTGGATGTCACTCCATACACTGACAAGATTATTGCTGAATATATCTGGTATATCTCATCATCTTTGCTTAATGTGTATCATAATGCAGGCCTAGGAACGGGCGTGATTACCCCGAGTATAGTGGAACAAAGTTTCGATTTTCCGATTTCAAAAAAAAAAGAAAAAGTGTATCAGACTGTGGATTAGAATTTTATCTGATATCATCATATGTAAAAACAATGTTCGACTTCCATAGCTTCTCTTTCATCGATGGTTAAATGGAACTTTTGATGGATGGTAAGGGGGAGTTTTGGGGCAAGAAGAACTTCAATGAATATGGGGTAATAATTCCCTTCCAACGGTTGGGCCACCGTCAATCATCTACTTATAATCACTATGAATTTCTTCCATAACCTTATTTCCCCCTATAACCACTTTTCATTCTCACCGTATTCATTATTTTGTCCCCTTAATCATTCTCTGCTCCACAAATGCTGATAATCATTCTCCCTCGTATCTTCGTTTTCCATAATCATTTTTATTCTCCTTGTCCCAAATTCCCTTAAATGACTGTTTGACTGAATGCAGTTTAAAAAGGAAAACGACAGAAAAGGTTCACCTGCATTGTAGTTCATCATTTGTGGTGGCTAAACTAACTGGAAAACTATTGACAATGCATACGTTTGAATTGTGTAAACCACCAATCAACCTAAAAGTTTAAACTAGTAGGTTGTGGTAAATTTAATTATATCAACTAACACTGCCCCTCACTTGTGAGTCTTAGAAATTTGATAAATGCTCTCCAAGTGGAATTAATTTTAAATGGGGAGGAAAACGATCCGGCAGGGATTCGAATTCAGGACCTCTTGTTCTGATACCGTGTTGAATTATGTAAACCACCAATCAACTTAAAAGCTTAAGCTAGTAGGTTGGGGTAAATTTATTTATATCAACTAACACATACTTTAAAAGGTGTTTTTTTGTTTTGTTTTTTTTAGTGATACTACAAAATCTGTAACTTCATGATCTGTTTTCCTTTTTCGTTTTTCTTTTTTCCATATAGGATTGGAGGATCCGGCATTGATTTGCGTAGTAAGTCGAGGGTATGCTATCTTCATCTTCTGATATAGTAAAATATTCAATCGATTCTCATCGTTCTTATTTTAGTTTTGTTCATAATCTGTTATCATCAGACCTTATCAAAGCCTGTTGAACATCCATCTGAGCTACCCAAGTGGAACTATGATGGATCTAGCACTGGGCAAGCACCTGGGGAAGACAGTGAAGTCATTCTATAGTATGATCCAACACTTCAAATTATAACTTCTTTATCATTATTTAATTCTTTTATTTGACTATCATGAGTTGATTGATTTTCTCCAGTCCTCAAGCAATTTTCAAGGATCCCTTTCGTGGTGGCAACAATATTTTGGTCAGTTACACTATGTTTAAAGAATTAAATGGATTATGAACTATTTGTATTACAATCTTAATAGCTTATTCATCACAGTTCAAACTATTTCTTCAATATTATATATCTGAATATGTACGATATTTTCATCCAATAAAGGTAATTTGCGATGCATACACACCAGCAGGCGTGCCCATCCCTACAAACAAACGCCATAGAGCTGCAGAGGTTTTCAGTAACAAGAAGGTTGTGGATGAAATTCCTTGGTTAGTATTTCAATTAAGTCAGAGTATTTTTTAAGTATGAACAGCAATATATTTAACTTAACATGCTTGATTATATCAAGAGCTGTCAAGAAGGTCTTGAGAACCAAAAATCATGGATTCAATATAAATTTAAACAAAAAAATTATTAATAGAATTCAAAATCTTGATAAGGGATCCCATACTCTAGCTCGGGACGTATCGGAAAAAAGGACCGTTAAAACTCAAAAATACGATTTACCAAAAACATATGATCCTTTGTCGAGGGGCTGTTACCGAAAACAAATCCCATACAATTATTTATATAAATTATTGGGTAAAATACCATTTTGGTCCTCGAACTTTCACCTTTATTTCATTCTGGTCTATATACTTTCAAATGTACAATTTTAGTCTCTAAATTTTGAGTTTTGTTCTATTTTAGTCCTTGAACTTTCCAAAGTCCAATTTTAGTCTCTAAATTTTGAGTTTATATTTTAATACTTGAACTTTAAAAAGTCCAGTTTTAGTCCCTAAACTGTGAGACTTGTTTCGTTTTGGTTCCTGAAATTTAAAAGAAAACTTAAAATTGGTCCTTAGA
>JBBMEG010000021.1:4604188-4618594 GCA_037832605.1 Cyclanthera cordifolia
TTAACTGCAAAAATATTGACAATGTATGTTGTAAAAAGATATATTTTTGTTTTTAGTGAGAACATAAAATCTGAAATTTGTGGTCTGTTTTTACATTTAGGATTGGAGGATCTGGCATTGATTTGCGTAGTAAATCAAGGGTATGTTGTTTTTCTCTTCTTCTGATTATATACTAAACTAGATATTCAACACTTTTATTTTTTTGAGATTACAACAATCGGAGGTGGAGATTTGAACCCATGACCTCTTAGTATTTGGGGTACATTAATGTCATTGAGCTACTTGTTGGCGATCCTCGTTGTTTCTTAATTAAGTTTTGTTCATGATTTGTTCTTATCAGACCATATCAAAGCCTGTTGAACATCCATCTGAGCTTCCAAAGTGGAATTATGATGGATCTAGTACTGGACAAGCACCTGGGGAAGACAGTGAAGTCATTTTATAGTATGATCAAGACTTCAAATTATTACTCCTTTATCATTATAACAATTTTGTACTTGATTGATATAGCTAAATTTAGGATAAATTATAAATTTGGTCCCTATAATCTAAAAAAAAAAAAAAAAAAAAAGTTAGAGTTTAGTCTCTGAGATTTAAAAATATAAAGTTTAGTCTTTATGATTTGGAGAAATATAGAATTTAGTCTCTATGATTTGGAAAAATAGAATTTAGTCATTATGATTTGATAAAACTCAAAAAATAGTCAATGTTATTCGTATATTATAGACGAATTAAGTACGCAGATGTAACTTTTGATGTATGAAATTATGGTTCAATCAATTACTCATCACACTCCCACCATTCACCTAAATAACTAACTTTTACGCATTTTATTCACCAAAAATTACGAACGAAATTGACTATTTTTTAGATTTTATCAAACTTTAGAGATTAAATTCTAATTTTTCAAACCATAAGGATTACATTGTAGATTTCCTCCAAATAGAGACTGAATTTATAATTTATCTCAACCCATCAGTTTGAACTTTTGGGTTGATTGGCGATTTAACATAATTCAACATAGTACGAAGGTAGGAGGTCCTGAATTCAAGCTTAAACTATTGAGTTGATTGATGATTAACATAATTCAACGACTATTATTAATTTAATATCTTTCTGCAGCCCTCAAGCCATTTTTAAGGATCCATTTCGTGGTGGTAACAACATTCTGGTGAGTTTTGCACTATGTTAGTAGAAATAAATATCATTGCTCATTAATGGAGGTCTGCAATTTTTTTCTTTCATTGTCATCTATCTGAACATGTATGATTTTGTCATCCAATAAAGGTAATTTGCGATGCATACACACCAGCAGGCGAGCCAATCCCTACGAACAAACGCCACAAAGCTGCTGAGATTTTCAGCAACAAGAAGGTTGTTGATGAAGTTACTTGGTTAGTACTCCAATTAAGTTGAGTGTTTTTTTGAAATTATAAATATTTTATTTGAAATTATAAATTTGGTTCATATGGCTTTAATATCTAAAGTTTAGTCTTGGTAGTTTTGAGAAATATTGAATTTCGTCCTTTTGGTTCGGAGGAATATAGAATTTTGTTCTGATAAATAGAATTTAATTCATATTATTTGATAAAATCTAAAAAATAGTTTAAGGCTAATTAAGTACATAAATGTTACTTTTGATATATGAAGTTATGTGTTTTTTTGTCCAATCAATTACTTACTCACACTCTCAAACGTGTAATATTTATTACAGTATGGATGTATAAATATATATATCCACACACATATATATATATATATATATATATCCATACATAAAATTGGGTTAGCTAGTATATGTACCTTTAAGGGTGAAAGGAAAAACAAAAAATGGTTGAAAGCTTGATTTTTTTAGAACAATATTGGATTATTTGGTTTGAAATTTTAGAAAATCAAAATAAATTGGTTTTGTTTCGGTTCTTGATGGAAGAACCAACAAAAAATTGAATCAAACCGTGTATATAAATTCTAAGGAAAAAAATATATTGGTATAAGATTTGATAGAAGAATAAATTAAAATGTGAAATGTGGAGTAGAAACATTGTAAATATTGCCTTATTTATAAAAATGGGCTATTTGCATGCAGCCCCTATTTGTGACAACAATTTTTTTTTTTTTTGAAAAAAAAAACATAAATATGTGGGTTGAAATAGGGGCTGCATGTAGATATTCTTCTTAAGAAAAATGTGGTTTTTAGTTAGTAAAATAAAAATCTTTAGAATCAAATTGAAAATGAGACAAATAAATTGACAAATAAACCAGATTCTTTGTGAAATCAAAACAAAACCAATGATATTTTCTTTACAGGACATCGGTTTGGACCCAATTATTAAAAAATCGAGGATATTGGTTTCGATTGTCTATTTGGCACAAAACCGACAAAAATCAATCCGAAATCACCCCTAGTACCTTGTAATTGAGAGATGGTGAGGATGGAAAAAACCCAACCTCTTCTTAAAATGACCATTTGTTAGAAAATGTAAACCTTGTTTTCTTTTGTTCCTTACATGTTGAGTGCAGAATTACTGAAACCATTGTAATTTAGGTTTGGAATTGAGCAAGAGTACACCTTGCTTCAACCAAATGTGAAGTGGCCCTTAGGTTGGCCAGTTGGAGCTTATCCTGGACCTCAGGTTTAAGTTCTTTTCATACTAATCTTTATACTTTCATTACTATGCTTCATTATATGATATCATATTAACTTAATTCTTTGTTTACGGTAGGGTCCTTATTACTGTGGTGTTGGAGCCGATAAGTCGTTCGGTCGAGATATTTCCGACGCTCACTACAAGGCTTGTTTATACGCCGGCATCAACATTAGTGGCACCAATGGAGAAGTTATGCCTGGCCAGGTGTTCTCTCATTTTCACTTGTGTCTTCATCTAAATCTAGGAGCTTACTTCAATTCTTTTGAGTGAAATTTTGTACATTTGCCTTGCAGTGGGAGTTTCAAGTTGGTCCTAGTGTTGGTATCGAAGCAGGAGATCATATTTGGTGTGCTAGATACATTCTTGAGGTAACTCGTTCTTGTTTACTTTTGAGTAGGTATAATCTAAGAAGCAGGGACACTGATACGAGATACGAACACGTTCATACACCAATATTTTAAAATCACACGTTCACACTAGATACGAATATGCTGTTGTTGTTGTTGTTATTATTATTACTATATACTATTAAAAAGATCACATCCAAAATATTTAGGTTTTTTACCAAGTATAAAATATAATTCAAATAAAGATGAAAATGAAGATCACACCCACATGCACACGATCATCATTCTTTAAATGTCTACTAAAGTATGAAACAAAATTTATAAGCCTGCCCTTAAAAATTTCATAATATTTTAGTTTTTATCTCATTTTCTTTTTCTACATTCTATTTTCTCTTTCTTTTCTTTTTCCATTTTGTCCATCAATAATGGAAGTCGTTGTCAACGGTCTGAACCAACACTTTGTTGTCTATGAAGTTTCCATGGTGTGCCCTTGAAGTTTTCGAAATTTAAAAAATAATAATAATTAAGGACACATGTCCAAAGAATGTTCGGAAGTATTTGTGTTGGACACTTTGTCAAAATAGAAGTGTCCTTCCTAGGGTACAATGTATAATTGATGGTTAAATATGGAACCTTGAAAAACTCTAGCTTCCTCCGTTACAAGCTATAACGAACATATAAATTAATTTCCTATGTTTCCTCAAAAACTGGTAACACGATTTGTCCTATAAAAGTTGTAGAAATAGTCAAGACGTGTGTACGCTGACTTTGACAAAGATAAAATTAGCTCTGCGGTTACCGATGAATTGTAGAGTTAAGAGTAGAGTTACGTAATGTTCATTTTGTGTTTATTCATGCTTATTTTAGTTGGATGTTTGTGAACTCGTGTTACCTTCTGTGTCTTTACAGAGAATTACTGAGCAAGCTGGGGTGGTTCTTACTCTTGATCCAAAACCAATTGAGGTACCTTTCAAACTTTTGGGTACAATTTACTCTTGAAAATTTGAAATTTGATTGGTTAAATGAGATTCATCGTCATTTGCAGGGTGACTGGAATGGAGCAGGATGCCACACCAATTACAGGTAACTTAGATGCATTCTCTTCCATTTAATATGATTGCCATACAACAACGAGATGTTTTCGTAGTGGTTGGAATGAACGACAGATCCGTTGTTGTTTTGCAGTACGAAGAGCATGAGAGAGGAAGGAGGCTTTGAAGTCATAAAGAAGGCAATTCTGAATCTGTCTCTTCGCCACAAGGAGCATATCAGTGCCTATGGAGAAGGAAATGAAAGAAGGTTGACAGGGAAACACGAAACCGCGAGTATCAACACCTTTTCTTGGGTATGTTTCTAACATATACTCTGTCCTGAACAATTCTATTTGAAACATGTTTGAGAATGTTGTCAAAAACTCCAACTGCAGGGTGTGGCTAACCGTGGTTGTTCAATCCGTGTCGGACGTGACACTGAGAAACAAGGCAAAGGTATGTGTTACATCATTTCAGAAGGAAAAGAACATTATGCTTTGATCGTCCTTCACTTTTAGATGACTTCTGCATAGTTGTAAGGAATATGACGAGGCTTATTTGTTAAATGTTGCCTCCAAGAGGCGGCCTCAATAGCAGAGCCTTGAGTCTCCCACGTATATTTTCTTTGAGGTCTCACGTATATTTTCTTCAAGGTCTCAAGTTTAAAACCTACGAGTGAACTTAATTATAAAATTTCTTGTTGCCTTCGAAGTTTGAGTCTTAGGACGAGTGCACGTGTCTCTGGATATGTGATGGGGCGAAGTTCTCATTTCCCGATTTTCAAAACAAAAAAGGCTGCCATTGTTTTTCAATAACAAAAAGGCCATTATTCACCATTAATGTACCTTGCATCTACAGTGTAAAAGCGGTTATGTTTCGCTTCGACGATAAATTTCATTTTAGGAGTAAAAACCACCAAAGAAGCTTTCTTTTCAAATAGTCTTGCTTTACTCTGTCCTTGTGATGTAATGCAATAGGTTATTTGGAAGACCGACGTCCCGCTTCAAACATGGACCCGTACATCGTGACCTCACTGCTGGCAGAATCAACCCTTCTGTGGGAGCCAACACTCGAAGCCGAAGCACTTGCTGCTCAGAAAATTTCATTGAAGGTGTAGATCAAATGAGTCATATTTGGTCTTGAGGGCTAAGTTCTAAGTTGATTAAGATAAGCTTACTAATCATGAAGAAGAATCTCCCTCATTCTGTTAGATAGTGCAGAGAAAGACCTTTTGTAAATAAAGGTCTTGAAGTCTTCCAGTCAGCTTTTCAGAACAATCAATACACAAAAAAAAAAAAAAAAAAAAACCCTTCATCTGTCTACTTTGCAGATGGTTTGGCTTGTTTCTTATGGAATTTATGTTATGAAGATGTTTATTTTATTTGAATGTTTATTCAATTGGATTTGGACAGTGTCCCTTCATCCCTGGTTATGAATTATGCATACCTTTCGTTTGCTTATGAATGGCTTGCCCTCAATTTTGCTTGGCTCTTTTATAAAGTTATTAAAAATGAATTTTGTAATCGTTCTTTAAACACTTAATACAAATGAATTATTATTATAATTTTTTATTTTAGACCACTCAAAATAATCTCTTATTTCTAATAACTCTACAATTATTTCATCCAAACACTTTGCCTACTAATATTTTAAGTCGTACGCATGTTAGACATGGTTCATTTAGAAAAAGTAAGGAATACAACTATGAAAACTTGTATCCGAATTGGCTTACGCATATCTCGACTATTCTAATAGACAAACTATCTAAATTGATTTCTAGGTAGGTCATATTATGGATTAAACTCATAATTTCTTAGATCTTCGAGACTCTTCTTGACTATTTGGCTAACCCATAATGGTAATGATTGTATAACATTATCTCTTACTCCAATTATCAATTTTGGTTTAGTTTGAACTAGAATCTTGTTCCTTCCTCCCTTATGAGGCAAGCCTAAAAATTGGAAAAGAATTTTTGCTGTTTCTTAGAACTGAAGAAACTTTATTCTGACTATGAAAATAAAGGAATACTTTTAACCTGGTGATGAACTGTTCTTTGATTCCAGTATATGTACGTCCCTTTACATACATCTCTCTTCTGAGCTCAAGGCAAGGACTTAGATTCATTTTCATTCTCTTTCTTGGCTTCTCAATCCATGGCTACTCAAGTGCAACCTGCAGTTTCTGTCCTTCTAGTCCTTAATCTAGTACTCTACTTCATCATCACGGTCATCGCTTCATGGGCTATAAACCACGCGATAGAGAGATCTTTTGAATCGGGTAAGTTTCAGCTCACGTCTCGTACTTCATCAACGTTATTGATTGACTCAATGTTAAATTTGATTACCTCAAGCTATGAGTTCTAAGTATTCTACTCGTATGAATTTGTAGCATCAACATTGACATTGCCAGCTCACTTGTTTCCGATATACTTCCCGATTGGAAACATGGCAACGGGATTCTTTGTTATCTTATCTTTGATTGCTGGGGTTGTGGGAATGGCAACATCAGCCACAGGAATCACCAATGTCTCAAAATGGAATGCCTCAAACGCACACACTGCTTCTGTTGCTTCTCTTGCAACATGGGCAGTCACTGTTCTTGCTATGGGGTGATTATTAATCACTTCTTTATTTTCTGTCTTTAATTTCTGATCACTTTCCAATGGTAATTTGATTGTGAATTTTGCATTTAATTCACTGTTTTATTTTTATTCTGTTTTCAGGTTTGCATGGAAAGAAATTGAACTTGGTTGGACAAATGGAAACTTGGTAAGGCATTGTTTTTTAACAGTTCCCACTTTTATTATTATTTTTTATTAAATTTTCATTCTTAAGTTTGTGGGGGTAATGTTGTTTTATTCTGATTTCAAGTCTTCAAGCTAGAATCTTTTCAAGTACATAACTTTTTTCTTTTGAAGAAATTTCAAGTTCAAAATTTTTATACACTAACCGAGGGAAGTTTTTTGTGACTATTTCTCTTTTTATTGATTAAATTATGATTCTAAAACTTATTTATTATTGTTTGCTTCAGCTTTTAGTTTTGGTACTTCGTAAATGTGTCAATCTAGAACTTTTGTTTTGTTTAGAACCAGATAGTCTGAACATAACTCCCCCATCCGTGTGCCCGCCTCAAGGCTCGAATCCAAGAGATATCGAGGATTTCTCTTTTAAGCTCACTAATAGCTAGAACTTAAAACCTAGGTGCCAGTATAATCAATAAACTGAGGTTAAATAATTGAAATGTGGAATAACATTTGTACGCAGAGGACTTTGGAAGTAATGACAATAATCGCAAGTGCAACTCAGTTGTTATGCACAGGCGCTATCCAAATTGAAGTTGAAGAGATGATTGTTTCTAGCAACCGAATTGGTGGAAGGGTTTGAATCAAAAACATATTTCTAAACCATTATCCTGTAACTTAAACACCTCATTGACTTCTTCTTCTTCTTTATTTTTTTTTTTTAACTTATTGTGTTTTTTGTGTATTAATTTCGTGTGAATTTGATGTTGAGATGGCTTGCATTTATTTTCCTTTTCCTTTTTTAATTATGTTATTTGTAAGTTTGTTTTTGTTTTCTCTTCTAATTTCCTTTCCAATAACGTAGTGCTTTTTCATAAAATTCAATAATTTGTGAACATGTATTTCACTATTTAACTCGTCTAGACTGAGCTCAAGAAAAAAAAAATATCATTTTAGACTAATCTAAGAGGCTATAAGTTCCGGTGACCACCTACCTAAGAATAAATTTGTTGCAAATTTTTTGATAAATGAATATTGTAAGGTCGGACGATATGTCCAATGAAAATAGTCAAAGTAAACGTAAGCTTCACGAATATTAAAAAAACAAAAATTCTACTGTGTTCAAGGCTGTAGTGTTATGTGAATATGAATTGACACCAAACGACTCAACAATTTCATACCCTTGAAAGTTGATCATCCTCAAGAATTATAAATCTCCTATGCAACCTGAGAGACTCAACAATCATGCCCTTGAAGTTGATCATCTTCAAGAATTATAAATCTCCTATACAACCCGAGTCCCTTCAAAGAACCCATATTCATTTGTTTTTTAGTTGAACAATAATGTGTTTTTTAGAAGAGAAACATTAGTTCAACAACATGCAAGTTTGTGGATCTTCTGGTCGAAGTTACAGTCAGGTTCGACACTAATATCAAATGTAAACTAATTATAAGTAATCTAAATTCTTTTCATGTGCACATTATATACATGATTCAGGTATGACATACAGCAAAAGATCACCCCCACAACTCAATCTCATGGTTTCAGGATCACCTATCGAAAGTCATCCGCCAACCAACTAAAAAAAAAAAAAAAGAAAAGAGTGCATGCAGCATAAAATTGAGAACAAAGATATCTGTCTTACCTCCATATTTATCTTTGCCAACGGAGTTTCCTTCCACCCTCTCGCATAATCTCATATGCAAGTTTGTACTTTTCAAGAGATGTTGCCCCAGCCTCGATGTATTTACAAGCAGCTTCTCTTAAACTCCATAGCATCACGGCCTTGAGTTCTTGAGGGCCGCCATCTGAATTGACATCTTGCAATGTACCATACTCTGCATTTCGAGTCCATCGGTGTAGGATGTAGCGGGGTGGAATTTCACTTATTCCTAGTATTTGGAACACCCTCAAAATATGTCTACATAGTATCCCTTCGTATTCAAACATTTTGCAGCTACAATTCACTGTCAAGTTTGTTGATATCACTGTGACTACACATTTTTCGTTATCGTTTTCGCACCGACGCACAAGGTATCTGCTGAGAGCCACTTCCTCATAAATCTTGAATCCAAGGTATCTATAACAGTGCAGAAGTTCTTTCTGGAACACCTTAAACACTGCATGAGTATAGAGCCTTAGACATTGCTCTTCTACTGGTTCTTTTGTTTGCAGAAAACCTTGCAAGTTTAGCGAGTTCAAGCTCTCTTTTCTTTCTTCATCACGACGTCTCTCCAACCCAATTTCATAACGAGAAATGAACTCTGCAACTGGTCCTTGAGCGTTGAATGCTGTGCCAAAAAAAGAATCAAAATTCTCAGTTGTGTGGATGCCTGCAAAAAAGGTTCCCTGCAAGAATAACGGAACCCAGTTATTACGCTTTATGTACATCTCTATAAACCAAGCATTGTCCTTCAGCCCATACTTTCCTATAAGTGTGTTCCATCCAACATCAAATTCTTCAGCAGTCTGACTTTGATAAACGCATTTTTCATATTCAAATCTGAAAGTTTCATCCCGCATGCTAATATTATCTTGTTCCTTTTCCCTGATTTTCCATAATGAAAAACGGTGTAAAGTTCTAGGGAAAACTTGGGCAACTGCTTGTTGGATAGCCTTGTCTTGATCAGCAGTTATTGAAAGTGGGTGGAAACCTGACATTGCTCGGAGCCATGTTTGAAACAGCCATGAGAAGGATTCCACGGATTCATCAGCAAGTAAAGCACAGGCAAGAAGAACAGGTTGTTTATGGTGATTAACTCCAATAAAAGTGGCAAATGGCACCACATAAGCACTTTTCCTATAAGAAGTATCGAGGATAATAGTATCAGCAAACTGACTACAAGAAAATCTAGACCTGCCATCTGCCCAGAAAACGCTCATGCAGTTAGAATTCTCAACTTCTACAGCATAAAAAAATCCTGTATCTTCAGCTTGCTTGGATTGGAAATATTCAAAAAGACCGGGGTACCAATCACAACCAATTTTGTTTTCCCGAATTCTTTTGACGGTGAGCCCGTTGTTCAAGTTAACTGGTTCCTTTCCTTCAAAACCACCATTCAGTTCCCCAGTGAACCTTTTGGAAGCTATTAGATTCCGTTTTTGAGCTTCTTGTTGAGGCTCAAGATCATGATTATGCTCTTTCTTAAGGCGGTCTACAACCCATCTTCCAGATTCATGCCTCTTAATCCTCATAAATGCCCCACAGCCTAATCTTGATGGATGTTGAAATCCCTCCTTAGAGCACACAAATCGCCTTGATGTAATTGAACCATCATTTTTTGATCGAAACAACTGACCAATGCGTATTCTAAATCCTGCATTAGCAGCATAGGCATTATAAAACTGATATGCCTCATTTGCTGAATTGAACTCCAGGCCAACACAAGGCTCGCCCTTCCGTGGCATAGTGATTCCTCTCTCGTTTAAATGCCCTGAATCAATAATTGCCGAAGGACAAGAGAAGGCATCTTCAACATCCTTGAACAAATGAACTTTTCGTCTATGAGAAATGTTAACTTTCAATTTTGCAGATCTAGGAGCCTTAACTTGAACAGTAGGAGTGGTTTCCCCACCATCTTGTTCAAGGTGATGATTGTGATCTTTGTGAAAAAGGTCAATGACCCACTTCCCAGAATCACGCCTCTGTACTCGTATGACTGCTGGACAGCCCGTGCGTGAACTAAGCTGAAACCCCTCCTTTGAACAAACAAATCTGCGAGAAGATACCGTTCCATCGGTTCGTGATCTATACAATTGACCTATTCGAACTTTGAATCCAACTTGTTGTGCATATGAATTATAGAAATTAAGTGCTGCATCAGAGGAGTCGAACTCTTGCCCTACAAGTGGTTCAAGCATACAATTCCCAACATGCTCTCCACCTACTTCATCTGCTGCACGCACCATATCAATTGGATATGCCTTCACAATCATAGCATTCTCACAATGTTCGTCGTTAAGATCTGTGTCCGAACTGTAAATTATAGAATATATCACATAACAATAATATGAGCAAACAACCAAAAAACAGAGAAGAAAAAATACGGCAAATAAAAGAAAGGCAAAACAAAGAGCTCCTGAAGTTTCGGTTTCAGGTATGATTTTGGAGATTTGGAAATAAAAAGACATCTAATGAAAAGAACAACATAAAAACAGAAATTTCCAGAAAGATGAAACAATTGGTAAGAGAAAAAAGCTGCTTAAAACTTGCAACAAAGCTCAGGAGCACATTCTTTCATTAGAATATTCCCATTGCGTCATCTCAAATAACAATACAGAACTTAGTAACTATTAACTGTAAAAGATACATCACAGACAGAAAGAACTAACACAATCCCCCAGTGAAAGAAGGAAAAAAGAAAAAACCACCGAAATGAAACCAGAAGAAACCACTAATCTTCAGACAATTAAAAAAAAAAAAAAAAAAAAAAACCAATTCCCATCAGGAAATGGACCTGCAAACAAGAAGACAACAAGCAAACTCAGGAAGATCATTGAAACTAAAAATTCACCTTGTGAGATTCGTCAAATTAGTACCCAAAAGCTTGTCCATCAACGAAAAGAAAGAATAAAAGAGTTACGAGATTGCAAAAACTCCGTACTCCCAACGCAATTGTCTCTACAACGACAAACCAAACAGAAATTCACCGGAGAATCTCTATGCTAACAATCTGGCGCGAGATAACGCCGTCGCAATTCTCACAAACCCCGAACGGAAAATTCTTCTCCCTCTCCGCCCGACCGCGCCCCTCGTCTTCTTCAACCTTCGACCCCTAGGGCTTGACCATTCATTAGGGCAACAATCAATCGCGACACTGTGCGGTATGTATATATACATTTATATATATATATATAATATTTATATGTTTATATAATATATATATATATATGGAGAGAGAGAGAGAGAGAGAATCTAACGTCACAGGCTCAGTCACCGCAGCGTTCGGTTAAGCATTCAGATCCAAGGGTTATAAGATCGTCTGTGAAGAACAACTGTGGTTGATTAAGCTTCTTCGGCCTTTGTCGTCGTCTCCACCAGACTGGTACTACGCATCCATCGGCCCACACTGAAATGTCTTAGATGTGCGCTTCGCCATTGTTCTTTGAATTTGAGCTATGGCGCGAACCGGTGCCGATTGGGGTTTTTGTTTTTACTATTTCGGAAAACCTATTGATTGAAACTTCACTCTGATTTGTCAATGGAGTTCGTTACCCATTCGTAATTTTCCATAATGAAACTGCCATGATATTTTTTTTATACAAATTCCGAGAGCGATTACAAATACTCATTACAAATCACTGATTCTGGTATTGAACTCGAGTTCCAAACAATGAAATCAACCCATCATTGATACTATCGTACCGTGATACTCCATTTGAATCAATGTAGTTCTACCCATTTTTTTTAGTAGAGTTCTATCATTTTTCTATCTTTCAAGAGAGAGGAATACTTTTTTTTTGATAAATATTTAGGTATGATGTAGACACGGTAGTCATTTAATATAATAAAATATGGTTACCTAATTTTTTTTATTTTGATTTTCATTTACATGGATATTTTTAGTTTCTACCGTCATGGTGACAAGAGAGCTAGTCTTTTATATGGCCTCTTAAATTGAACTTTGCACATTTTCAATATGTTTGAGGGAGCTCGAAGGGAAGGAAAGTGACTTCTACTAGATTGGTCTGATTCTCATATCATTAGCTATTAATTTTAGTTTTATTTTCTTTCTCTTATCTTTCCTCTCATTATCGTCATAGTCAAACATGTCATTTGCTAATGTTTTGGGAAACTAAAGTCACTATTATTGAAGGGCTTCCTTTCTTCTCATTTAAATCAAGAAAAAAAAATTCAAGTCAATGTGCGAAGCTACTTTTCAAAGTTCAATATTTGTTACAAAACTAGATCTTGCACTCTCTATCTCTAGTCTGGCGCTGTCGTCTGTAGTAATAAGGAAGCTATATCTTGTATGTACTTTCTTGGGCCTAACTAAGAAAAGAGGACAAGAGAAGAAAGGCGAACTTGTTTGTCAAAGCTTAAGGAAGAAATAGAGTATATAATATAAAGGATATAAGTTGAGACCGTAAAAGGGAGGGTTCAGAGCAAAGCCTATTTCCATCATAAGAGAATGAAATGAAAGAAGGGAGCAGCTTCCGACCGACCAGCCAAAATAAGAGGAATTGGACCTACGACAATCAAAATATACGTATTGAAATCATTGAGATTGGTTTTCAAGGGGAAAAAAAATAGAGTTCCAACCTAAACTTTGCAGAGCAAAATAGTAGGAATGAATATCTTTCCTTCTTATATCTTTCTACCATTCCAAATATACTTTAAGTCTTCATATTAATGGATGTATTGAACCACATGTAGTGACACAGTGGTCAAGTACGGTCTTTGGTGCTTAATGTGATGGTTCAATCATGGTGGCCATATATCTAAAAATTAATATCACATATAAATGAGGTGGTGTAATCACTAAAAAAATAAAACATTTATAACTATTCAAAATAATCACTGATTTCAAATAGCATTTCTAATCAATTATTTTCAACTCTTATTTATAATCATTAAAAAGACAAACATCTATACTATTAAAAATAATAATTGATTTCAAATATTCATTTCTAATAAATTATTTTAAACTTTTATTTATAATCATTAAAAGAACCCAACATTTATAACTATTTAAAATAATCATTCATTTCAAATACTCATTTATAATCAATTATTTTGACTCTTATTTATAATGGCGTCCAAAACTAGCTAAGCAAATCACCTTAAAATAGTTATCATCCAAATTAATTATCTATTAATTACATTTAAGCAAACTACTTTTTAAACTTAAATTTATAATAATTTAAAATAAATCATAATTATAATCACTCAAATATTTAAGTTGAAAGTCCAAAAGAAGGGCAAAGGTTTACCCAAGATGAAGAAACTCTTCCCGCGGTTTAACCAAGCCGAAGAAACTCTTCCCGCCTCTTCCCTTCAACGACTCTGTTCGTGAATTCGTCCACTCCGGCGATACCGCTTCCTGCGGTGCATTTCCGGCGCTAGGCATTGTCGCCGTTCATCTGCGCGACGACGATGGACTTCAGCGCCAATTGTGGCGCAATTTCGTCTCCTTGCGCGCAGCAGCAGCCCTAACGATTCCGACTCTACAACTCCGCCTGTGCTTATTCTTTCATTCAAGAATCAGATATGTGACGGCGGCGATTTTTTGTTCCGACACCGATGACTTTCGTTCGTGACCCACAACTCGAGCGACCTCGAATAGTTTATCCATAAATTTAAACCTAACCAGTAAGAAATCTGAGGTCGCTCTAAACTTTTGGTGAGGTTTATTACTATTGCTCGCTCTAAACCTTTTCAGAAATCTACAGTCTAATTCTTGGAACTTTCATGTGTAGGATATGAGTGGTAAAAAGTACAACTCGCCGAGGATCAATGATTCAAATATTCAAGAATGGGATGATGCAAGGGAAATGATATTCCTCTGTTGTTCTTCCTAATAGCTTGTATCTTGGTACTGAGGTTTCGACCATCTTTTCTTTCTAGATCTAATTTTGTATAACTATTATTTTATAGGAAACAAAGGGTAATTTGTCAAAATGGGTCACCTTTTAAAAC
>JBBMEG010000021.1:4618694-4640979 GCA_037832605.1 Cyclanthera cordifolia
GGGTAGGATAGCTATCATTGATTGATAAGTTACAACAGATAATAGATTTCATAATCGTGAAGTGAATAGAAACGAGGGGTTACTTTGAGTGATTTTGAAGAATAAACGATAGTAATAACTCATTTGGATGAGATGTTTAAAAAGTGATTAAAAGCTCATTTTTTAATAGTTCTACAAAAGTGCCAGACAAACAATAGAGTTCCTTCTCTTTCGAAAATAGTGTCGTGTGCTCTAGCTTTCGAACCATAGGCCAGTTAAACAATGTGAGGATGTGTTTCCATAAGGTTACTTGGATTGCATTATTGATCAATTTGTGTCGCACCTCTACTGAATTGGTACACAATCTCTTAACCATTCTATACATTGTCATGTCACGTTGTTTCTCACATCTGCATATTTCTCAGCATATGTTTGATGAACAGGAGTACAACAATTGGGATATCTTCTCTCTCTTTTTGTATGTACAAAGGTGTTGAACAAAACATCAAAGTGATTTATGATCACCTATTTTCCTAGAGTTACCTTTCTTAAAATCTATTATCTCAGATAACAACACTTTGAAAGGGCTTTTATCTATATGCTCTTGTAAACAAATGCTAAAACCTATGCAGTACTGGAGGTTTGATTACATAACATATAATTTAAGATGAATTTGTCTACTTTTGCATCTAAATGGTTACCAATTTAAACTGCATCATACTTTTTGCTTAAGTTTTATTGAATATATCAACTAAGTCTAGCGGTTGAAAAAAATCAATGTCAAAGAACCAAGCGTAGGGATGCTCTAACTAAGCATGTTGTTGTAAGTACCTGCCTATAAACCTTACGTTAAAACTACGCGAGCCTCGACAACCACAGTCTATCAACAATCCTCTAATGTCTCAATATTTACATTTGCATTTCATTCACTTATATTCTAAAATGTATTTTAGAATATACTAATTGTAGTGAAAATGTAGTTGATTATTTGATTTAAAAAAAAAAACATTTTTAAAATAGAATGATATAAATTAATAAATACCAAAAAATGATTCAGCTGAAATCATGTCTTTGATAATGAACAAAACTAAATTTTATTTTGTCAGTGACAATGAAATAAAAAATGAATACAATGAGGAAACTCACCAATTTATTTATTATTATATTTTTTTTTTCATTTGGTTGAAAAACAATTTAGCTATAGAAGAGGACTAATTTTTTAAAAGTGTTGTTTCTATTTGAGGAAAGACAATAATCTTGTGATTTATTTTATTGCCACTTTCTTATGTGTGGAGAGAAAGATAAGATAAAGGAGGAGTGGAGGATTAAGTCCTCTTCTCCTTGTGTTCAAGACAGTGCCACGTGTCGAAATCCAGTGACTCCGATGTTCCTTCCGACAGTATGGGAACCGGTCCCACCGGTTGCATTTTTCCATCCTTGGTGACCTCTCACCAGAAATATCAACACCAAATTACAGAATTAGCCCTCACCAAATAATTGAATCACCTCTCATTTTTATGGTACTTCCAAGAAAAAAATAGCAATTTAGATATGTGTGCCACGGTAATCTTACGATGAATGACAAAAGGGTATGTTCCAGTGCCCTCGTCTCCATGTTTCATCCAATTGTCTAACCACGTGTCTCAAAATTATTGGATAAACTTCCATTGGTTCACTTGGAGGGTGCTTTGGGAAATTCACTTGATTGTTGTATGGACAAATAAGGGTCAAATTTTTTGGCTGCAAAAATGGGACTTTTCTCAGCAGTAATTTAATTTCATCCACTTACGTCGCTACTCGATGCATTATGGATTTATGGGCTCTCAAGAATGAGCAGAGAAGGAGGAAAGAAAAAAAAAAAGAGAAAAAAAAAGACATCAACTGCCATTTTATTCACTTGGTATTGCAGAAACTGTGATCCTCACAAGATTCATTTCAGAAAGTTTCTACAACATTGAATTTTGAAGGTTCATTTTCTTATTCCTTATGTTTTTGGTTTCCCATGTCTGTCTGCTTTTCAAATAGTATAATCAGTTTTCTATTGCTTTTTTTTTACATGAAGATTGAATCTTGATCTTTACAGGTGTGACTTTTAGCTTGTGTTCTTAATGCCCCAGTTATCATTGAGTTTATAACTTGTTAGCTAAATAGGAAGTTTGGGGTTTTGATGCTAAACATAACTCTCAGTTTGTTTTTGGTCTGCATGGTTTGAAATGTTGAGTTTGGTTCAATTTTTTAATGGGAGTTTGCAGTGGTGGACATGTTTTTTGAGAAAAAAATGAATGGTGCCCACTATATTGAAATAATTAAATTTACCTCAATTCAATTAGTTTATGTTTCTGGGTTGATTGATAGTTTAACATAATTCAAAGCGGTAACTTTTGGGCTGATCAATGTTTTAACATAATTCGGCATGGTATTCAGAGCAAGAAGTCATGAGTTTGAGTCTCTGTTACAAAGTCGTTTCCTCTCCAATTAAAATTGAATTCCACTTGTAAGGTATTTTTTCGAATTTCTAAGCTCACAAGTGATGAGAGTGTTGGTTGATATAATTGAGTTTATCCTTACCTATTAAGATTTGGTTTGATTGGTAGTTCAACATAATTCAAGACTAAGAATTTGTGTGATTTCTTGTTGTTGTTTGATACATGGCATAGTTGATTGGAGAATAAAGAATGTCTTCCTTAATGCATGGATCACTGCTGCAAACTGTAGCAGATTGTGATCAAGGATTGTTGAGGAGGGGAAAGTACCATGTGGGCCACACCCTTCTTCTCAAAGAAAAACATTCATCTTTGAGGGTGAACAGGGGTGGTAGAAGTAAAGGCATCTGCTGCCAAGATTTGCATATCAGTAGTCCAAAGCCTGAGAGACACGAGCCTCCCAATCGTCACGGTTCAAGAGCGGACGCGGTTCTTAGCTTAGTAATGCCTACTACCAAGAAGGTTGCCATTACATAAGTTCTTATCATAGTTGTCAATTTGACTATTCTATTGAGTTGTGGCTTGTGAGATGGTTTTAATTGAATTCTTGATTGAACAGAGAGTATTTACTTTTGGAAAAGGAAGGAGTGAGGGTAACAAGAGCATGAAGTCATTGGTAAGTATTTCTTCAACTTTTAAGATCACTTTTCTTTCATTAACTGGTAAGATATCATAGAATATATCTTTGAAACTACTGTGAAGAGTCTTATTCTTTAGTTATAAGTTCATATACAAATTGAGCACTTGCTTGGATACTAAAGAACCTGTGATACCATTCACTTTGATCGATACTACTTACGACCATTGGACTCGTCGTATACTGTTGTGCTATAGTTGGGAGGGAAGGGAGCAAACCTTGCAGAGATGGCGAGCATCGGATTGTCCGTTCCGCCTGGACTAACCATCTCAACTGAAGCGTGCCAAGAGTATCAGAAAAATGGAAATAGGTTGCCAGATGGCTTGTGGGAAGAGATACTGGAAGGCTTGGAAAGTGTTGAAAATGACATGGGAGCTGTTCTTGGAGATCCTTCGAAGCCTCTCCTTCTTTCTGTTCGGTCTGGCGCTGCTGTAAGTAGTATTCATGTATTTACTTATGCAAAAATAAGGGTGGGGAAACAGTGTAGAACATTGACAGGGTTCATCACTCATGCTAAAGAAAAAGTTCATTTTGTAGAAAGTGATCTAATACAAGAAAAGGGTAGTTTTTTGTTCAATATGAATCATAATCATCATGACTAACATCTGTTCTGTTGATGTCTAGATCTCAATGCCTGGAATGATGGACACCGTCCTTAACCTTGGATTAAATGATGAAGTGGTTGCTGGGTTGGCTGCAAAAAGTGGCGAGCGCTTTGCTTATGACTCTTATAGGCGCTTTCTAGACATGTTTGGAGATGTTGTAAGTGATTCATCTCATTGTTTCTAGATCATTGCCTTTTTTTTCTTCTTCCTTTTCGGTTCTTGGATGATGTATATCCTGAATTTTAGTTGACGAAAGGTGTTGTGATGCCTTATTGCACTACGATTACTTAGTTAGAGATTTTGCTGCTCAATCAGCGAGTGAGGATGTATACTTTCATATTGAACTTTTATGCATTTTGAGTCATATGTTGTATTAGGATTTTATGAGAGTGCAAGATATAAACTCTTTTAAAATCCTAGATTCGTTGGATCAAGCATTTGTATTCTTTTATTTAGTACAATTTTGGGGAGGGGAAGGGGGACCATAAACCTTACATAGAGGGCAAACATTTGTATTTTGTCTATTAAATAATATGATTTTTCTCCTTTGCTCATGGTTCTAGCTAACACGACGTTAGTGAATCACGCAATTCACTGTATTCTTTATTTCAGATTTTTTTTCTCTAATTATTGATTGTTGTTCTGATTATTCATTACCAAAGATGTTAACCCAACTGAACATATTTTGTGTCCATTTGAAGGTGATGGGCATCTCACATTCTTTATTTGAGGAGAAGTTGGAGAAGTTGAAAATTGTAAAAGGAAAGGCATTTGATACCGACCTAACTGCCTCAGATCTTAAGGAGCTTGTGGAACAGTACAAGGATGCTTATGTCGAAGCTAAGGGCGAAAAGTTTCCTTCAGGTTCTGTCATTACATTGATTTGTGAACATAACAAATAAGAGAGGCTTTCTGTCCAAATCATCCTGTTATTGTTCAACTGTTCTTGCCATCATCACTTTATCAACTTGCAGACCCTAAACAACAGTTGCAGTTAGCTGTCAAAGCAGTTTTTGATTCTTGGGATAGTCCAAGGGCGAACAAGTATCGAAGCATTAATCAGATTACCGGTTTGAAGGGAACGGCGGTGAACATTCAATCCATGGTGTTTGGAAACATGGGACAGACTTCTGGGACAGGGGTATTGTTCACTAGAAATCCAAGTACTGGTGAAAAGAAGCTGTATGGAGAGTTTCTCATCAATGCTCAGGTTACATTCACTAGCTTAAGCTTTGTTTTTCCTCCTAGTGTTCCCTTCTTTTTTTATGTACAAACTGTTAAGATTCACTTTTTCCTTGCAAAATCATATATGTTGAATTATGTTAAACCACCAATCAGGGGTAAATTTATTTATATCAACTAACACTTCCCTTGCTTGTTGGCTTAGAAATTTGAGAATTGCCCTACGAGTGGAATTTTAATTTTAGGGTAAAATACTATTTTGGTCCCTGAACTTTCAACTTTGTTCCATTTTGGTCCATGAACTTTCAAAAGTTTAATTTTAGTCTCTAAACTTTGGAGTTTGTTCCATTTCCATCCTTGAACTTTCAAAAAAACTTAAAATTGGTCCTTGGAAAAAAAATACTTTTGAAAGTTCAAGGACCAAAATAGAACAAAACTCAAAGTTCATGAACTAAAATTGGACTTTTGAAAGTTTATGGACCAAAATGGAACAAAGATGGAAGTTCAAGGACCAAAATAATATTTTATCTTTAATTTTAAATGGGAAAAACGACCTGACAGAGATTCGAACTCAATATCTTCTGTCTAATGTCATGTTGAATTAGGTTAAACCATCAATCAACCAAAAAACTTAAGTTGATTGGTTGGAGTAAACTCAATATATCAACCAACAATATACCTAGCTAAAAAAATGTCAGTTATATCATTTTCATTTTCTTTTATTTATCAGGGTGAGGATGTAGTGGCCGGTATTCGGACGCCAGAAGACTTGGACACAATGAAAAATTGCATGCCTGAAGCTTACAGAGAGCTGGTTGAGAACTGTGAAATTTTAGAGAAACATTACAAAGACATGATGGTATTTCCCTAGTAATCAGAAATGACATTCTTATAGCTATGGATGATGTCTGGTGACTAAGGTGAAATGTTATAAAATTTTCAGGATATTGAGTTCACAGTCCAAGAAAATAGACTATGGATGTTGCAATGTCGTTCTGGGAAACGTACAGGTAAAGGTGCTGTGAAGATTGCTGTGGATTTGGTAAATGAAGAACTTGTTGACACTCGGACTGCGATCAAGATGGTTGAGCCGCAACATCTCGACCAACTTCTTCATCCTCAGGCATGCCTTTCTTTGCTCTTCCATTTAGAAAAGCTAGGACTTTTACTTGTTGAAATGTTATAAAAAAAAGTGCAGCAACTTATTGGCATGAGTACAAGTTTGTTTTGTTTTTGCAAAATAGCCAATTTTATACATATTATTACATTTATCTCCGTTGGCTCAGTTTGAAGATCCCTCTGCTTACAAAGATCAAGTAGTTGCAATAGGCTTGCCTGCATCTCCCGGTGCGGCAGTGGGGCAGGTAGTATTTAGTGCCGATGACGCTGAAGCCTGGCATGCTCAAGGAAAGAGTGTCATCTTGGTATGGCCATGACCCTTTTCATTTTTGCATTCTGATAGAACACGGATCTATTATTAACCAATCATACGAACACACGATAAACCAAGTAATTCAAGGTACTTGGACCCTCCTCAATTCTTGAGATCTCTCGAGCCCTAATTCCCTTACAATTCCAAGATGATCTCGCCACTCACTAACCTACTAGGGGCGTTTGGATTTTGTGGTTGATGAGAGGAGAGGAGAGGAAGAGGAAAGGAAGAAGAGGAAATTGAGTGATTTGGAGATATGAAGTAGTTGTTTATGGATTGGTGTTTTAGAGAGGAGAGGTGGCAAAAACTTTTTTTGGGATTTTTGTTTAGGAGAGATGTTTATTTTAGATGAAATTTGGTAAAAAGTTTGATTTGAGGTTTGATGAGATGTTGGAGAAAAGTTGAGGAGAGGTTGAGGATTTGAGGAGAGGTTGTGATATACTATAAAAACAAACAAAGAATTCAACCTCTTCTCTTCCTTTCCTCTGCCTCACCTCCAAATCCAAACACCCCTTCTCTATTTTTAACCATAATATGTAACTACTCCTTTAACTAATTGCATCTATGCCCCTGATATATTCTTAATATTCCTAAGGCCCAAACCTATCAGATTCATGTAACTAAGTGGCAATGTTTATATGCTTTAACAACCAGCCTCATTTTGACAGCATCATTCATTAATGTCTCAATCTCGCATAGAGTTTTACTTAACATAGACTAAACTCTTCCAAAGATGTAAATTTGAAGAAAATGAATCAACTAATTGAAATCGCTATAATAGCACTCTGAACTCTCTCCTGGCTGTGACTTGTAAAGGTAAGGGGAGAGACCAGCCCAGAGGATGTTGGTGGTATGCATGCAGCTACAGGTATTTTGACAGCTAGAGGTGGAATGACTTCTCATGCTGCTGTCGTTGCTCGTGGATGGGGAAAATGCTGCGTCTCTGGTTGTTCGGATATTAGAGTAAACGATTCTGAGAAGGTCAGTTGTTTGGGGGTTTTCTCTTTTTCTTCATAAATGTTAAACAAAAAAACAACAGAAGAATGAAGTGGATTCAATGCAGGTACTTGTCATTGGAGATTTGGTAATCAATGAAGGTGACTGGATATCCCTCAATGGCTCTACAGGTGAAGTGATAATGGGCAAGCAGCCACTATCCCCACCAGCTTTAAGTGGGGATTTGGAAATCTTTATGTCTTGGGCTGATCAAATACGACGTCTTAAGGTGTGGATCGCTTCTATCGTAAAAAGAAGATAGCCTCTGCAAACTCTCAACTTCAAGTGATTGTGTTTTGTTTCTTCCTGCTAAACATTTGATCGTTTTATTGATTGGTTGGTAATTTGATGCTCTTGAAGGTTATGGCCAATGCCGACACTCCCGAAGACGCTCTGACAGCTCGCAACAATGGTGCCCAAGGGATCGGATTGTGCAGGACAGAGCACATGGTAATTTGATCCATATGTTCTATTCACCTTTTCATCATAATCATACATGTAGTTTGATAGAACCTAGATCTATTGATAACCAACCATAACGAGGATACCCGATAAACCAAGTGATTCGAGGTACTTGTATTCTCCCTAACTCTTGAGATCTCTCAAGCCCTAACTCTCGTACAATTCCAGAATGGTTCCACCACTCACTAACCCTCTCTATTTATAATCATAATATGTAACTAACCCTCTAATTAATTGCACATGTGCCCCTAATATATTTTTAATACTCCTAAGGCCCAAACCTATCATATTCTCACTTTAAATTTCCAATATGATGAACACTTTTCTCATGTGTATGTGGATTTTTCAGTTTTTTGCATCAGATGAAAGGATCCGAGCTGTAAGGAAAATGATAATGGCAGCTACAATTGAACAGCGAAAGGCGGCTTTGGACTTGTTACTGCCTTATCAAAGATCCGACTTCGAGGGAATTTTCCGAGCGATGGATGGTACTTCCTTTCTCTTTGAAGAACTTCTGAAAAAGACAGCATTAAACATTCAGCCTACTGTTTTGAGGCTCTTGACATGTTCTAAAATCATTTCATTTGTTTTGGTGATGTTTACTTTGTTGTACAATTTCAGGTCTTCCGGTGACTATTAGACTGTTGGATCCTCCACTCCACGAATTCCTTCCGGAAGGCGACCTGGAAGAGATTGTCAAAGGACTAACTGCAGAGACTGGAATGAGTGAAGATGAAGTGTTCACTAGAATTGAGAAACTCTCAGAAGTTAACCCCATGCTTGGTTTTCGCGGTTGTAGGTATGAAATATCAGAACTAATGAACAAACATGATTTCCAAGGCAAGGGTATTTGGGAAGAAATAACCATGTCATTGTCAACTTTATTCAATTGTTCTCTAATTCCATCTGAAAACATAGGCTCGGAATATCGTACCCGGAGCTGACGGAGATGCAAGCTCGTGCAATCTTTCAGGCTGCTATCTCAATGAGCAATCAAGGAGTTAAAGTTTTGCCAGAAATAATGGTTCCGCTGGTCGGAACACCACAAGTATGAGCTGTTTCTTTCTGCCATTTATGTTCTAATGAACTTAAAAGCTTCTTCTATATGAGATACAGTTTAGGAATGAAATTCATGTGCATTTAAGAATCAAAATATAACATAGCAGCTAACCTGGAAGAAGAAATGCAACCTTTCTTATAATAGTGGCATTCTTGATGGCAGGAACTCGGTCATCAAGTCGCCTCAATTCGCGGTGTTGCCGAGAAGGTTTTCTTCGAGATGGGTTCGTCCTTAAACTACAAAGTGGGAACCATGATTGAAATTCCTAGAGCTGCTCTGGTTGCAGATGAGGTATTTACAGAATATGCAAACTCCCCTCTCTTAATTCTCTGAATTCTAGTCCTTTCAATAATGCTTTTTAACATTTTAGATTGTACCTCAACTTTTATTAGAATATTTTCAGAAATGTTTGTCTTATTACGTTCAGGTGATTATAAAAACATGCTTAAGCATAAGATTATTCAATAAACTCCGTGTAACATAAGACTATTCAATAAACTCCGTGTAACATGATTAAGAGAAATTGTTGATTTATGTTAAATCACCAATCAGCTCAAAAGTTTACTCGAACTCAAGACCTCCTACTATAGAATTATGTTAAACGGTAAGGTATCCAATTATCACCAATTCACAGAACCACTCATAAACAATTAATATGGAAAAATAATGGCCAAAACAGGGATGAACTTTAAATAATCAGCAGATACTTCTTTGACCATAAAAAGAAAGGAATTACAAACTGAATTAAAGATACGAACAATAACAAAAAGATAAAGGATAACGACAAGCTAACCGGTGAATTCGAGAGCACCGAAACCTCTCCTCCAAGTCCTATGACTTCGTCTCCAAAATAAGACTCCCTTCCTACCATCCATTAGCCCACTATTTATAACAGAATTCCTCTAACCAATACCCAAAACACCCCTTAGATAACTTAATAATTCTCATACAACCCACAATAGGACTCTTACATAGATTAGAAGTCAACCCAAAAGTTTAAGCAGATGGGTTGAGGTAAATTTAATTATATCACCCAACAGAAATCAAACAGAAAAGTGAAGGGTTTTGAATCAAACAGAAAAGACTACATGTTATAGATGGAAGTTCTATAAAGAAGAGAGTACAAGGACTAATAAGTAAAACAAAATGCTACAAGGGTCTAGTAGCAAAATGGAAGAACACACATGATTGAAAGATTATGCAGCCTGCAAAAACTCAACAAATTCAAAGGCTGCATATTTGAATTAAAACTGCTGATGTTTGATTGACAGATTGCAAAGGAAGCGGAGTTCTTCTCATTTGGAACCAATGATCTTACACAAATGACTTTTGGATACAGTAGAGATGACGTTGGCAAGTTTCTTCCTATTTATATATCCAAAGGAATTCTGCAAAATGACCCTTTTGAGGTCAGTGCCATTTTTCAAAAATACTATATATATAGTTTGTTTAGAGAAGTTAGTTTACAAATAAATTGAATATATACTTGCTTTGTTTGGTGGCAGGTACTTGACCAGAAAGGAGTTGGGCAGTTGATCAAGCTGGCTACAGAAAAAGGGAGGGCAGCTAGGCCAAGTTTGAAGGTACTTTTTGTAATTTAATAAAGAATCATGAGTTGACCGTGATTAAGAGGACTACGGGAAAGCAAAAGGTTATAGGTTTTGTTGAATTACGTAAACTTCCAATCAATCTAAAAGCTTAAGCTGATAGGGTGAGGTAAGTTTAATTATATCAAATAACACTCTCCCTCACTTGTGGACTTCGAAACTTTTATAAATGTCCTACGAGTGGAATTAATTTTAAATGGGGAGGAAAATGACACAGTAGGAACTCGAATTCAGGACCTCTGCTCTTATACCTAGTTGAATTATGTAAACTATCTATCAACCTAAAAGCTTAAACTGATAGATTGAGATAAATTTAATTATATCAACCAACAGATTTCATTCATAGTAGTTACTTATTTAGGAATTACATGTTTCTTTGACAACCAAATATCATAGGGTTAAGTGGTTTGCTCCATGAAAATAGTTGAGATGTGTAAGCTGGCATGGACGCTTACGGTTATAAAAAAACAAAAAAAAAGTTTTTTGGAAAATTGATCAATGAAAGAGGATTTGTAACAGGTTGGAATATGTGGTGAACATGGTGGAGAGCCTACATCTGTTGCATTCTTTGCTGAGGCTGGACTTGACTATGTTTCCTGTTCTCCTTTCAGGTTTGCTGTTGTTTCACTCCAATTTCTTTTTGATAAATTAAAGTTTTAGTTTCACTTATTGTATCCCCAACTTGAGCAAATAGAGAAGTTTGGTTTTCAAAATTGAGTGAGAAAATAACTTGAAAACCTATACTTAAAATAAAATTAGGAAAATCACCGGTCAACCTAAAAACTTAAGGTGGGAATTCAATTTTAAATAGGGAGAAAAATGATATGATAGAGGCTCGAACCCATGACTTTCTATTATGATACTATGTTAAATTATGTAAATCAGCAATCAATCTAAAAACTTAACCTTATGAGTCGGGTTAAATTTATTTATATCAACTATAACACTCTTCCTCACTTGTAGACTTATAATTTTTTAGAAATATCTTACAAGTAGAATTAATTCTAAATGAGGAGGAAAACGACACGGTAGGGATAGGATCTCCTGCTCTAATACCATGTTGAATTATATAAATCACCAATCAATCTAATGCTTAAGCTTTGACTTACTAAATTCGGATCATATAAATTTGAAATACCCGCTTTGGCTTACTAAATTCAGAACATATCTAATACTTAATACACTATGTAGGCTCGAACCACACAGCTCGTAGTTGTTAATACAATCATTATGTTTGCTTAAAAGACCAATGATTAGATTGCCCGAAATCTAGCTTGTAGAAACACTCGAAATCAAGCCACAAAACTAGTTTAACTCGAACTCATGACCTCTTGATCATGACACATTTATCTCAATTGAATAGTTGCTGTTCTTATGACCTCTTAGTCATTGACACATACTTATGGTTGAATCATTCATCTTGTTGAAAAGGAGAGGGTGTTCTTATGACCTCTCATTTTTTCTTGTTGTTCTTCTTATCTCAGAGTTCCAGTTGCAAGATTGGCTGCAGCCCAAGTAGCAGTTTAAAAGGTTGAACTAGAAAGAGGCCAAAGTGGGGATATAACTTAATATGTTTGTGGATTTGTAAATGAATTGATTAGTTGGATATATCAAGATAGAAAAAGGGATACCTTCAAAAAGTTTATGAAAAAGGTAGAAATATTGTATAAATTAATTACTTTCTTGTTTAAATGTATAGAAATACTGTATAAAAAAGACAAAGGAATAAAAATATTGTATAAAATACCATAAATGGAAAGAAATATTTTCTTCTCATTTGTTCTTGCAAAATGTTTGCTTGAAAAAAGGAAAAAATGTGGAGACTCGATGAAAAATGAAAGTAATTTAATTAATAATAATTAGTTATTAAACCCAAAATTCTATTTTTCAAATCATAACTACTGAATTCTATATATTTTTTAAATCGTAGAGATTAAAATTTAGATTTTTAAACTCTTGGAATAAACTCTAATGTGGAAACTCTAGGAATTCTGTTAGGGATGGGAGTGATAAGGATGACAATCCTACCCAATCTCCACATTGATATGATATTGTCCACTTTGGGCATACACCCGTATGGCTTTGCTTTTGGTTTCACCCAAAAGGCTTCATATCAATGGAGATGTTTGCCATCACTTATATACACATGATCCTCCCCTCTTCTAACCAATGTGGGATTACTTTGTTTGCATCCCAACAGGGAGAGCGAGAAGATAGAATGATTTGGAACAAAAGCCACAATGGTATATTTATCGTTAAAAGTGGTTATCATCTGGCGGTGTCAGTTGCGAATATGGTGGATGCCTCTCCCTTGGACAATTCTTCGACCGTAAAACTTTGTAATTCAATCTGGAAGGCCAAAGCGTCCCCTAAAATGAAAATGGGTGCTTGGGGTGTATTACGAAATGTAATCCCAACCAATGCTAATATTCATATCAGGGTTATTGATATTCAAGGATGTTGTGTCATAATGTGGGAAGTTTAAAGAGACGAACCTCCACATTATTAAAGATTGTCAATTCGCCTGTTAAGCTTGGTGCTATGTTTTCCCTGCATAAACTGATTTTTCTTCTTTTTTCAGAACTGAGCGCAAGTTCTTTTTTACATGGAATCTGTGAAAAAGTGACTAAACATGAGCAATAAAAAGCTATTTTCATTATCTGGAACATTTGAAACTTTTGAAACCATGTGAAAAATAATTGATTAATACTAATGAAGCTGAGTTAATTATGTCTATTGTTAATTCTCTTAACTCATTTGAAAGTGTATCCCCTGCAGGTCCTGGTTCGATGTCGAAAGTAAAATATGTGGTTAGGTGGACTCCGCCCCCAGTTGGATGTTGGAAGATCAACGTTGATGGATCATGGAAAAGATCCAAAAGGAAGGCGGACTCTGTTCGATTGTCGAGATCATTGTGGCAGGCCGATCAGCTTTGGTTGCAGGTTGAAAGCTCAGTCGGCTTTGAAAATGGAATGTTTGGCGGTTAGAGAGGGCCTCACTTACTTTTTTTATGTTTCTCTGATTCTTCGTGTGTTATTAATATTATTCGAAATATTTCTCAAGATGTAACTGAGTATAGTAATATTATTGCTGATATTCTTGATATGATCTCTGTTTTAGGGGCATATCCTTTCAGTTTTATAGGCGATCTTGTGCTTACATGCCTACCAACTTCCGCTTTGGTTCGTCCCCAAACCACATCTTATTGGGAAAGGTTATGCTCTGATACCATTTGTAACGACCGTAGCCCAAGATTCGGATGAGGTCTTGGAATCCGGATCTGGCCCTTTTGGGTCCCGGCATTCTCCTGCATCCCTTGTGACCCGACCACGTTAACTACCAGCCTCTAAGAGCTTCTAAGAGTGAAGACTATCCTCACAGACTGACACGGTCCTTTCAGCAAGTTTTTCCTCACTCTCATGTATCCTTGGAAAATCCCTAGGAGGTCATCAAATCTATGACTACTCCAAACTAAGCACGCTTACATGTATCCCTCTCATTCAGATGTGGGGCTCGATTCATTCATGTACCCCATAACCGCGGGCGTTACACTAAGATTTGGTGTCATGCTGATGTTGTGCGGTGTAGTATTTTTTACCTCTCGGATGATCAGGGCAGGAGATCTTTTTTGGATTGGGGGACTCTCCCCCGCAGGTTCTTGATTATGTGTATTCGAAGTATATCGGCTCGGATTCGGTTATTGATTAATGATATTTATGGTTATTTGGTTTAAAAAAAAACCCCTCTAATTGGACCAATTTTTTTATATATACACACACATCCACACACTTGGGATATGGACATTTGACATGATATTTTTTTAGGGTAAATATCCTCTATTATTTAAAAATCTATAATTTATTTTTTATAATTTAGAAAAGGTTAAATTTGGTGGTTATAATTAAAAAAAAATTATATCATTTTAAAAATAATTATTGTCAATGGTATGAATATGTAAAAATTAGATATTTGTAGATCAGTAATGAATAAAAAAAAAATATCTTATATATATATAGTTCGTCAAAAAACTTAATTAAAAATAAAAGTTTGTTATCGTGGTCTCTTTTAATTTTTATTAAAGCAAAATTTCTATAATTTTGTTGAAATTATACAACCAAATTTGACAACAAAATTTCTGTATAATTATTTTTTTGATTTGATTAATTTTAAAGAAACGGCACCGTATTGAAAAGAATGCATCAAACGCCAGGCCGAACAGTGAACCGTTCCTTCTTCCTCGATCCACCGCCGCCAGAGTTGAGTAACAGACTTACAGGCTCTGTGAAAACCCTAAATTCCTAAAACCCATCACTTTCCCTTCAATCAATCATCGCTCATTGAATTCAAATTAATGGGGTTCGAAAGCTACGTCGTGGTCCATAACATAGCCAAAAGGCACAATGTTGGCACATTGGCTCGAAGCGCCACCGCCTTCGGCGTTTCGGAGCTCATCCTTGTCGGCCGTCGGGATTTCAACGCCTTCGGTAGCCATGGTTCCACTTCTCACGTCCGCTTCCGCCATTTTCATTCCCTTCTCGACGCTAAGAATTTTCTCAAGGTTCACCCCTCTTTAATTCTCTTTCCTTAATTGATCTTAATTCTGTGATGGGTCTGTTTCGAAATTTGAATTGGCTTCTTCTGTATCTATAGGAGAAAGATTGTGATGTATGTGGCGTGGAGATCACTGACAACGCTGTGGCTGTCAATCAGCATCCTTTCAAGAGGAGCACCGCTTTTCTTCTTGGCAACGAGGTTTGTTGTTCGTTTGCATCTTGTTGGCTCGTCAATGATCGCTATTCCAATTTATTTTTAGATTTCATTTATTGGTCGCCTGGTAGCAGGAGGAACTGCAGCTGGTTAATAGGTCTTAATACAATGCTTTGTTGTTTGATCTGTTATTGATCTATTTCCATTCTATTTTTCATATGATGTGAAAAGTTTTCTTTCACCCATAGATTCCTAGACTTGACCTTGAAGTGGATTGAACATAATGCAAGGAGTGAGTACCATAATTGAGATTAGATCTGATTCTGATTAGAAAAAATAGCAATAAGTGCTTAATGTTTCTCTGGCAATAATATTTGCTGTGATGCATTATTTTTCTACCTTTGACGTCTTGTGATGAGATTAGGACTTAATATGTCATCATAGATCTCTTCGCCTCAAGACACACTAAGACACAATTATCTCATTAAGTTTATGTTTTATGAACATCCATTAAAAAGAGAGGCAGCATAATTGGAATAAAAATATTTAAAAAAAACCCCTAAGGTGAGTGAATGTAAAATTTTTAATCAATAAAGAAAAAACCTTATACCCAAGGATCTTTGTGTTCAGAATTAATAAAATATACTTATTTATTTTTATAATCAATCGAGAAGCCCTAAAGTGAGATCAATACTGCAGTACTTTACAAGAAGGTGCACACCTTTTTATTGGCACCTTACCGATTCAAGACAAGACGCTAAACCTGTGCCTTGAGTTTGTGCCTGCCTAGGCACACCTTTTTAAAACACTGCTTGACTTACTGTTGGGATCCATGTCTATATGACGTTCTCAGCATTGTGAGTTGGTAGCATTATCATCCGGACCAAATAGGATAAGAATCATTTGGAACAATATCGTTGCACTATATTCAGCATTGAACGGAACTACGTTTTTTTTATGGTTACGTGGATGCCTTTTCTAGGGAACAGGGCTTTCTGCTAAAGAGTGTGCCATTTGTGACTTCTTCATTTACATCCCACAATATGGTGTTGGCACTGCTTCTTTGAATGTAACTGTCGCTGCTTCCATTGTTCTACATCACTTTGGCGGTAATTGATTCTGACCTATTGCATTTTGAACTCCCTGTTAGAGTTTTGTTTGCATGTATGTCTAATGTATATCATCTATAAGAATGACTAGTCTGTCTAAACATTGCTCATTCATACTTTTTGTCTTTTGGTTTTTAACCAAGCAAAACCATGAGTTGTGTAAAATTACGCAATCATTGAAATGTAGGAAGATTTGATTTATTCTTAAAACTTATAATGGCAATTATCTAATTTGATCATTTTTACCCCTTTCTCTGAATCAAGAATCAGTTCTTCATAACGAGAAATGATCCCTTCAAGTTGAAACTAAGGAATAACTATGACTCAGTTGAATCGAATGATGTGCCAGTTTGTAATAGCTCTCATGCGTAATCAGATCATAAATCATCCTTCCGTTGTCGAGTATACATAGGCTTTTTTTTTTTCCTTTTTTATATAGTTGAGTTTTGACCAAGTTAAAAACGTACCTTAAATAATTTTACAGAACAACCGCCTACCCCTACAACATTTGATTGTCAAAGAAATTTATAGAAAACAAACTCTAAGATAGGTGCCACTATGTATTGAACCCTTAGGACCGTAGCTCTCTTAGGTCCTCTTGGGCTTTTCTATTTGATGGTTTTCTTTTACTTGCAATTTGAGCATATTGTTCATTTTACTTTCTCATGACAATGAAACAATTTATTTGGAAACTGACCTGTTTTTTTGTTTTTAAGAACAGTCATCAGTTGCTTGTGAAGGTCGGGCTTATTATGCTTATGTGTCTAGCTCATATTATTTTTTAAACAAGAACGAATTAGGTTGTATTGAAATAACATCACCTATGAGAACAAACTAAAGAAAATATCTTTTTACTAAATAAAGAATATTTAATAACTGGATTTTGTTTTAAAGTGCTTTCGAAAACTAATTCCACATTTAGCTCTATCTCCTATTATTATACTAGGATTCTTTTTAGTGTGCATATATCGAGTTCGAAGTGAAAAACTACGATGTCTTATTTGATATAATAGAAATGATACTTGTTTCCCTTTCTAGATATTATTAACTTCTAGACCGTATTTTTCAGTTTGGGCAGGATTTCCAGAAAGATCTCGCGACGGCAACAAGTTTATAGTGGCCGAAAGACCAGTAAAACAGGTCAAACGGAATTATTGCACTGAAACAGAAGAATCTATCACTGAAGAACGAAAATCCAGGAGGGAGAATGCCTCCAAAGACTTCTTTGATGAGGGAATGATTGATGATTCAACATCTAACCTTCTTGATACATTGTATAACGAAGAATGATTGGAGTTGGAGAAGGAAGTCGCTTTCCTATTACATGCATCCAAAAATCACCGGCAGTCTGCTTGATCATTGTAGTTTAGTGCCATCGCTGAAAGCATTCATCCCAGGAACCTGTTCTGGAGAGAGGAAATCCTTCTCCTCTGTCTTTATCTTATTATTATTATCTTTCGATTTTCTTTGAAAGTTTGTGGAATTATATCAAGTTAATTAGCTCGATGGCTTACTAGCCAAACAAAACATGGCCACATGGGTAGGGCTGATTGAAGAAGTGTAGGATTGATAATGCTAGTTTTGTCATGAACAAAAAAAAAACATGTACATGTAACATGATATGCATATGCATAGGAAATATCGGTTTTTTTTACTAATGTCTGTTTATTTCTCTCTCTCTTCCCATCCCAACCTTTATCCCAAACCCGACCCTGACCCCTCTTCGTCTACATTTATTTATTTATTTTTACTTTCATTGCATGAGGGGGATCCAGAACAACCACCATGAGCAACCTTAAGACTTGAATAACTATGCTTTTGGTTGCCAGAAAACGAAGCAAACATCTTTTACTAAAGATGGCGAAATGAAAGAGACCAAAGTCAACTCAAAATTGATGAAATCTTTGAAACTATCTGTTGTACCTACCAAGGAAAATTTCACCACAGCTAAACTCAGATTGGGAAGGCATAATAAAGTCCTCTCGCATCATTGTGATTTCTGAAACAGTGAGTTTTTTTTTCAACATCAAGTTCTATTTGAAGTTATTTTTTTTAAGTTCAGTGGAAGTAGTTGGTTCCCTTTTAGTTTATTTGGCAAAAACAGTTGAACAATAGTTCACTAGTGTCAACCTTCTTCTCAAGTAATGAAGTAGTTGTTCCATGTCTTTATGTTATGTTTCTCTCTCTTCACCTCACTGTAACTTCTACCTTTTTAGTTGGGCTGTTGGTGGCCTCTCCATTGATTCTCACATGACCTGCTGTTGTCCCATAAACCAAATGTAAAACTTAGCCAATCCTCATTTATTTAATGGAGTTCTGAAATTGTTACTGACATAGAAAGAAGTTTGTGGTCCTTCATTTTAGCTGGGATGTTGCAGATTCTGAAGACTGAACTCCGGCATCTCTGCTCAAGGTTATGGTGGCTGATATGGAAGCACCCGAAGCGCAGAGTTATTGTCAAAAGGTTCGGGAAGAAGAACGTGAAAAGTCAACGAAAAGGAAGACAGGATAAAAGTAAAGTCAGGGTCTATACAAAGAGCCAGTTGGGTGATTCTGTCTCTGAAAGGCCATTTCGAGTTGCCACGTTCAATGTTGCCATGTTCTCTCTTGCACCTGCCGTTCCGATTGTCGAGAAGCCAACAACATTCAGCTTTGGTAGAAAGGAAAGCAATTTTAGAAGCCCTGTGAGTCATTGCCCAAAGAGTATACTAAAGCAATCTCCATTGTATGCTGCAATAAGCAAGACTGAATCTCTCTCCAGATCAAAGCCAAAAGTTTCCATCAATCTTCCTGGCGATGAGACTATATTAGCAAACAAGTTGACTGCTTCAAGGGAACGCACAACACCGGGTTTATCGAAGACGAACGAGAGGTACTTTAAAAGCCAAGTTCCAGTAAGGTCGCCTGTTTCAGTTTTGATTCATAATTTGTATTCACATCTCTAATTCTCAGTTTAGTTTCTTTCAGGCTCTGCGTAGCCTTTCTGGTTTTTATTTCAGTTTAAATTGTAGCCTTATTTTCCCTTCGGGGTTTGTTATCTCTCTGTATCTCTTTTCATTATCTTAATGAGAAGTTTGTGTTCTTTTCAAAAAAAAAGTAAGGTCGCCTGTTTGCTATCCTTTCTCCATAGCTAATTGGCTGTGTGAAGACCACTTGACAAGTAGTAGAACAATTCTAGAGGTTCTCAAAGAGGTGGATGCTGATATTTTGGCTTTACAAGATGTGAAAGCTGAGGAAGCAAAAGGGATGAAGCCACTATCTGATTTAGCAGCTGCTTTGGGGATGCATTATGTGTTTGCTGAGAGCTGGGCTCCTGAGTATGGAAATGCTGTTTTATCCAAATGGCCAATAAAAAGATGGAAAGTTCAGAAGATTGCTGATGATGATGATTTCAGGTTAAAACTTCAATCCTTTTTGTTTTCCATTATCGATTTGTTGTTTTTGCATTCTGGGAAATGGTGTGTAATTCTTAAACCTGGTGCATTGTGCAATTTGGGTCTCAGAAACTTGCTAAAGGCAGCTATCGACGTGCCAGGGGCTGGGGAAGTTAACATCTATTGCACTCAACTTGATCATCTAGATGAGAATTGGAGAATGAAACAGATAAATGCAATAACGAAATCTGTTGATTTTCCGCACATCTTGATGGGTGGTCTCAATTCTTTGGAGAGATCCGATTACTCACCCGAAAGATGGATCGACATAGTCGAGGTAATCTCCATGCTTAAATGTATCTCTGCTCAGCAGAGTTAAACCAAATCCATTGTTGTATGTGAAAGAAATCACTATGTCAAAACTATGAGAAGTTGATATCTTCGAGTTTTTTTCGGATGCAGTACTACGAGAAGGTCGGGAAGCCAACTCCAAAGGTGGAAGTGATGAAGTTTTTGAAAGGAAAAGGTTACATAGATTCAAAAGACTATGCAGGAGATTGTATGCCATTGATGATCATGGCCAAAGGCCAAAGTATGAAACATTGGCCTATGCTTATGCACACCATTTTCCTTTGGAATCTACTGAAAAAACTTAGCTAATTTCTCATATGTTTTGCAACACAGATGTGCAGGGAACCTGCAAATACGGCACGAGAGTCGACTATATCTTAGCTTCACAGGATTCCGAATTTAAATTTGTGCCGGGTTCATACTCGATCGTTTCGTCGAAAGGTACTTCAGACCACCACATAGTCAAGGCAGAGTTTGTAAGAATAGAACATAAAGCAAGTAGAGGGCAGAAGGATTTAAAGCAGAAGATTGCAAGGTTGTCTCAAACATTTTCTTGAACAGGGATGTCATTGATGCATACTTAATTTAACGTATACAAAACTCCAAATTTTATCTGTCTCGGCTATTTGGAAAATATTGCATGCCTCCTCTCTCTCTCTAGCTAAATTATATTTATTTTAATTTGGAAACCTTAAATTATATTTAGCTTAGCTTTTATAATTGGAAAATTACTCCAAAGCAATTTTTCATATTCCTATTTTAATTTTAGATTTTTTTAAAAATAATTTAAATTCAAACCGTTGTACATTCGCTTTTCTAAGAATTCTAATTTTTCTCTCGAATTAATTGAAAATTATCCATTGAATTGTTTGAAGAGAATATTTTGATCATTTTATATGGATTTAGTTAATTTTTTCTATATAGTAAATATTTGAAATTTCTCTGATTCTTTTGGTAAACATGAAAAAACCTCTTCACTTTAAATTTTATCCCTAAATAGTTCTGAATGTTTTAATTTGGTTCTTGTTTTTTTTATTATTTTTCTTATTGTCAATTAATTTTGAAATAAAATCTAATTTAATTTTAATAGGATACTATATTAATTTTGAAATAAAATCTAATTTAATCTAAATATGAAACTATATTTTTGTAACAAAAAAAAAAGAGTTAATTCAAATTTCACTCAAATAAAGGTTTAATAACGAGGGTAGATATATACAAAATATGTATATAAATATATAGAAGAATTATATAATTGTCGTAGCCATTTTACAACAATAAAATTTATAAATATTTATAACCTTCTTTAAAATTAATTGATTAAAAGATTTCGAACAGTTAAATTTGTAAAATTACATATTTAGACACCCATTTATCCGTACATCTTACAAATGTACCTCACAACAAACAGTGCAAACAGAAATTTCATGTCCAAAGAAAAAGCTCAGGCCACTCTCCGAACCGGCGGCGAAGAAGCTCTACCGGCAGTTGTAGAGGAATCATAATATCCAATGCCATGGCGAGTATTAGGGAACATCACAAATACGCCGCTCGAAACCGCTCCGACGACCGGCGGAAGAACCTGAACCAACAACTTATCCGCCGCCGCAAAGCTAGGGAAGAAGCACTTCGCCGTATCGGAGTCGAGAACCACCAAAGCCCCAAAAACCAGAGCCGAAAAGGTCGCGTGAACGAAATCCCCTGGCCTAAGCTTGTAGGGCGACAGATCCACCCCCTTCGACTCCGGCGCCGGCCACATTCCGGACGGCGTCGCAAAGCCCCAGTGGAGGGCGCCGTCGTCGCCGGCGTAGGAGTCGGTGAAGGAGGAGAGGAAACAGGAAAGCCCGCAGAGGAGGATGAGGATTAGGGATAGAGATTTGTTGATTGGTTCGCATTGGCCGCTGTTGGTGAGGATTGGGCTGAGGAATTGGAAGAGGAAGACAGTGCCGGTGGGGAGGAGGCGGATTAGGTTTCCGACGCCGGTGAGTGTTTTCGCGGTGGCGGAGGAGGCCATTGATTGAACTGGGGATTTTACTAGTTTGTTTGTGAATGTTCTTGATTTCGGTTTTGATTTAGGCATTGAGTGATGGTTGAAGAGGATTTCAGATATTTAAATAAATGGATTGAAGAATGGCGATGAGAGATTTAGGGTTTCAGGATTTTATTTTGTTTTCTGTTGAATTTTGCTTATACGCTAATGTATGAAGAAGACGATGCTGCCTCTTTTGCTTTTACTTGCAGAAAAGGTTCCAGAAAAATGGCATTTTAAAATTAAAATTAAAATAAAAATACTAATCAAGG
>JBBMEG010000021.1:4641992-4671369 GCA_037832605.1 Cyclanthera cordifolia
TATACAATTTATAAATAAATAAGTTAAATAGACTAGTTGGTAAACAATATTTTATTTATTTCAAGAGTTCATGATTCGAGTCATAGGTCGAACAATTTCTAAAAAAGATTGAAAAAAAAAATAAAAAGAGAAAAGAGAAAGTGAAAAGAGATAAAAAAAAAACAGAAAAAAAAGGAAAAGAGAAAGAAATTGGCCTCTCTGTTAGTATGATTTCTCTAGAATTTAGTCATTTAGATTAAAAAATATATACAATTTAATTTCCATGGTGTGAGGAATTAAAATTTAGTCTTCAAAATTTGATAAAATATAAAAAGTAGTATATCATTTATAATTATTAGTGATGAGAGTGTGCGATAAATAATTAATTGAAAAAAATTATAATTCATACATCATATTTATATATTTAATTCTCCTACGATTTACTAATAATATTGACTATTTTTAAATTTTATAAAATCATATGAATTAAATTATATTTCTTATAATTATAGAGAGTGAATTTTATATTTTTTTCAAATTATAAAATTAAATTATATATTTATTGATAGGGACGGAAGTAGAATTCTAACCCTATGAAGCACTAAATTTATAATTTTCACATTTCTCTTTAAAGAATGGGGAGTAAAAAATAATGATAATAAAGTCAGACCTCAAAAATCAGCGTAAGCCCACGCGCGGCGATTAACAATGAGAAGAACGCGCGTCAACTGCTTCCTTCCCGTCCATGGGATCGCAGGCCCTTCGTCCAACGCCACATGCAATTCCAAATCCATCCAGTCTCCTTTCCACGTTCTTCTTTTCTCAATCCATTTCAGCTTTTCAATTTGTCTTTCTTCTCCGCTCTGTTACTGTTCATGCTTTTACCCGATCTTCCCCTCAATCGCCTTCTATCAATGGCGGACGGGGAGTGAAGGGTATGAATTGAAGTTACAAACAAAAACCTACGTAGAAAGAGGCAGAGACAAAGTTAGAAAATGCGAGGGAGAGAATCTGGCTGTTCCGGCTTCGATCTTCCTGATGAAGTCTTGAAAGTGCTTCCCTCTGATCCCTTTGAACAGCTCGATGTGGCCCGCAAAATCACTTCCATCGCCCTCTCGACTCGCGTTTCGTTGCTTGAATCAGAATCATCCGTTTTGCGTTCTGAACTTTCCGAGAAAGATGAGATCGTGGCGGACCTAAGGTTTCAGATCGAATCGCTCAATGCTTCGCTCTCTGAGACACTCGATAAACTCGCCCGGGCCGATGAGGAGAAGGTTTGAATTGCGAATTGTTTGAATCTTGTTGTGTGATTGTGTTTGTTCTCAATCGTTTTGGTGTTTTAGGAGAGCTTGGAGAAAGAGAATGCGTCGTTGTCGAACACCGTGAAAAAGTTGAGTAGAGATGTTGCGAAGGTGCGTGAAATTGCTTGATCCTGTCGTCATTTTTATTGAATTCTTATCATGTTTGGTGAACTATGGTTTCTGTGAATGATCTGAAAAATGGATGCGTAACGATATTTCTCTTTCTAGTTGGAGGTGTTTAGAAAGACTCTGATGCTTTCGCTTCAGGAGGAGGGAGATACCCCTGTAAGATAAACATTTCTAATAAGTTTTGAAAGATTTATTGAGCTTGGTTGACATTGTTTTATGTGTTTATTACATTTTGCTATTATTACAGACAGAAATTCCTGAAGTAGTTGCTAAGATACAGAGCCAACCAAGTATTTCTACCGTTTCACATATTGAAGGTATTTTCTTATACTTAATACATTTACTGTTTCTTGTCTAAGATTTTCATGCATGGATTAGGATCAGGGTGACCCATTTTCTTTGTGATTTAGTGTAATTTTTTTCATGTAGCCATTGGATTTTCTGTGCCCATGTGCTCTTTTTGGATAATGTTGCATATTACTTGTGTTTTGAGAAGAAAAAAAACAAAAAAAAAATCCTTGTCTTGCATATAGTTGTTAACATGCACAGAAAATTATTTCTTTCAGATGATGTTTCAACCTTTCCGCCCTCCAGATATTCATGGGTTAGCCAGATTTCTGAAGGGGGAAGTTCGTTAGCTGAGGATCATGATTCCGATGGTAAGTAGAACTTGAATTGCCACGTTGGCTACAGATTTGAATATAGGTGATAATAGTTGCTTCCATAATCTATGGAGGAAAAGAATTGATATCAGTGAACTTATTTGCAAATATCATTTTAGAACTTGTTGAAAGAAAAGAAGGCTGCACTTTTAATTGTACTTGTTTTTTGTATAGGTATACGACCTCGTATTGCGCCTGGCCTTCTCTTAGCGTCCCAAACAAGTACACCTCATTTTACGCCCTATGGTTCTCCTCCTTCACTATCAGAATCAGGATCCCCAAAGAGAACATCTAGACCTGTGTCACCTACGCAGACTGAAACGCAACATTCAGTCTCATTCTCAACCTCCAAGAACGTTTTTGAAGATAGATCTTCTGTACAACCTTCCACATCCGCACCCCCAAGCCATCATGGCTCAATTTCTTCTGAGAAAGGTTGCAGATTGCGTTGCTTATATGAATTCCATTTTATTAATAATATTCAATTGGCTATGAATTTTAGATGAAGTAAGTATATTGTGGCCTTCTTTGCTACAGTACTAATCGTCAGGGCTTTGGCAGTAGTTGCATGGACTTCTTAAACCTTCTTGACAATTATTTTACACCACTTTTGTACTTGGAATACCAGCACAAGTAGCTATAATACTCGATCTGAACTCAGCATTAAAGAAGTCCATTTTATCCTTGTATACTTACGAGTTCTTATCTACTAAATTTCTTGTCCACGTTTGCTCCTCAAACCCAATTTAATATATTCTTATATTATCAGTCACAAAGTAACTAATAGAAACATTATTTACCTGAATGTTGGTGGTCATGGTTTCAAGTTTTTAACTATGATGTTGCTAACAGTATATCTTGTACATTAACTTCCAACTTCAATGATTCTAGATCATGAGTTGGCATAGTGGTGAAGAGAACCTTAGAAACCAAAAATTATGTGATCAATATGTGGTCACCTACCAAAAAATTATATTTTTATGGGTTCCTTGATAATCCAATGTTATAGAGTTACAATTTATCCTTTTAGAATAGTCGAGGTCCACGCAAGCTGATACCATTACTCACGAATAAAGAAAAGGAAAAAACTTTCAGCTTCAATGTTTGACTCAGTCATAGTATTTCCATGCTGAAAGTTGTTCTTGTTTGATATTTTACAGGGCGAACTCGGGTCGATGGGAAGGAATTCTTTAGACAAGTCAGGTACTTGTACTATATTGAGCTTCAATATTTCTGTTTATTTGTTACTCCATATCTTCGTTTACAAGACTGAAAACAGCATTTTAGATTGCTTTCTGTACAATAGTTTAATGTCACTCCTTTAATTGTGATGCATTTGTATCCACCAATGTTTTTTCTTTCTTCACATCCCACAATTTTAATTCAAGAAAATACCAACTCCCCTTCATCCGAAAACCTGAAATTGTGAATAATTTGGCCTGTGTTTTCCATTTCTGAATTCTCTTAACGTTTGATTTTCTTAGTACTCTTTTCCCCTTTCAGGAGTCGCCTGTCTTATGAACAGTTTGCTGCATTCTTAGCAAATGTGAAGGATCTAAATTCCCACAAGCAAACTAAAGAGGTTCGCTCTCTCATATTAGTAGATAACACTGTGGTAGATAATAGAGTAGTTGTCACTCTCATAACTCGCTATGTTTGTTTTTGATAGAAAAGAAGTGGTAAACCACCACTCCTCAAAAACCACTCGTTTGTATTTTGTAGTAAACAACCACTCATCAAACTCTCTATCAAACCACTTCAACAATTTTCACATCAAATAATCACTGAACCACTACTATCATCAATTCTTGAACAAGTAATTAATTATCCAACCACTACTAATATTAATCCTCAAACAAGTAATTAATTCTACCACTACTAACACAAGTCCTCAATTAAGTAATTAACTGCTTCAAACTACTATTAACCCTTCCACTTCTCTCCACTCCACTATTTTTTACCAAAAACAAACACACCAGAGGCTCAAGAGAAGAACAAAATTTCTTAATTGTTCCTTTGAGTTACGAATGTGGCTGTTGCTCAGAATATTTTTGTAGGATATTCGTTTGATTTGAATAACGTTTGAATTTAGACATAAAAATTAGAATTCAGTGTTTGAATTTAGACATAAAAATTAGAATTTAGTGTATGTTGTTTGATAAAATCTAAAAATAGTTCATATCATCGTCGTTATCATAATTGATGGGTTAACTATTAATGTATTGTGTGTTATTATTAATAATGTATTTAAATTGTCAATGACTACAAACGACAATGATTGTGATAAGAACCTGAATCTATCATTGACTAACCATCACGAATACACGATAACCAAGTCGTTCGAGATATTTGGACCCTTCCTAATTCTTGAAATCTCCCAAAGCCAATTCACATTCAATTCCTTGGTCTCTTTCTTATTCATGACCCTCCTATTTATAGCCACAATGTGTAACTAACTTTTTAACTATTTGCACAAATGCCCCTAATATACCCCTAATATTCCTAGATTCAAACGTATCAAATTACTGTTTAGATTTTATTGAAGAACCGAGACTGGCTTCTAACTTTCTCCAAACAATATATACAAAATTCTGAACTTTTAAATTATAGGATTAAATTCGACCAGATTTATAATTTACCATTTTTTATGTTCTGGTGATGGATCGAGTTATGTGATATCAGGAGACACTACAGAAGGCCGAGGAGATTTTCGGGCATGATAACAAGGATCTTTATGCCATTTTTGAGGGACTGATTGTTCGAAGTCTGCATAAAGAAAACTAAACCAGAAATGTAACTAAAGATTGGCATTACTGCCAGCAGGTTTGTTGGCATCAACTGTACATTCAACACTGGCCTTGTGTAAATTTGTCATGAAATTGTTTCGATTTTTTCCCTAATTTATGTCATTAAACTGTGTAAATTCTGCTAGTTAAGTATGAATTATATTGACCTAGAATAAGATGGATCCTTGCTGATCTACATATGATCAATAACGTTATTAATGTTGTAATTACATTTATAATGGTGGTTATTTTATGAATAAACACAATGTGTGTAATGGGATGTTATTACTAATGTTATTTTCAGTATAACGTAAGGTATGTGGATTTGAACTCCCATTTAAAAATAAATATAATTACATACTTTTTACTACTTCATACTCACTTTGACAATCATTTTATATTTATTATTGTTATTATGTTGTAACAATAAATTTACTCATGTATATTTCAATTACTCAATAAAAACTTATTTATAAGGTTAAAATATCATTTTGGTCTCTCAACTATTACTATTTTTACATTTTGATCCCTAAATTTTTAAAAGCTTAATTTTGGTCTCTCAACTTTGCAAAAAGCTTAAATATAGTCCTTAAGGTTAAAAAAGAGTAACTTTGTTCAAGAATTTGATGAGTTGGCAAGAAAATAAGAATAATAAATACAAAAAAGTCAACTTCCTTTTTCATCTTTTTCTAAGTCTTCTTTCTCTAACTCATTTTCTTCCGTTTCAAAATCAAACAAGAATTTAGACACAATAACATCATGGAATACTCTCGAGGGTTGAACAATTAGAATTTGGACTAAATAATCCCCCAATTCTAATTGTTTGAGAACTTTCAAAATATGTATTTTGTAGGTAAAAATATTATTTTGGTCCCTCTACTTTTATCTTTATTCCATTTTTGTCTCTGAACTTTCAAAAGTTTAATTTTAGTCTTGAACTTTGAGTTTTGTTCTATTTAGTCTCTAAACTTTTAAAAATCCAATTTTTGTCCTTAAATTTTGAGGTAATTTTGACTTCAAATTTACTATAAAGACTAATCTTAAGTTTTTTTTTTCTTCAAAGTTTATGGACTAAATTTGAAGTTTTCATGGACCAAAATGGAATAAATTCGAAAGTTTATGGACTAAAATTGAACTTTTGAAAGTTGGACCAAAATAAAACAATGATGAAGTTCATGGACCAAAATGATATTCTACCCTATATTTTTTATCATGGTGAGATTAAATTATTCTTCATAATGATAATTTGTGATTAATCTAATAAAGTATGCTCGAGTTTGTTCAAATATATTAGATAGATAGATTGAGTATGCAAATAAGGTTACGTTTTAAATTATTAAGTGTGTTCCTTATTAAAAAGTTATGAAGTTTTGTCAACAAAAGTAGAGGTCTACAACATCTTGTACAGCCAAATAATCACAAAGTTACATATTTAAATACCCTTTTCAATATTCTGAATAATAAAAAAACTGAAGTTATGAAGTTTTAATTTCTCCACTCAATAATTATTGAGATAAAAAAAAAAAAAAATTAGTACCTATTTTCTTTATTAAATTCAATAATATTTAGACATAGGATATTTAAGCAAACCTATGTTTTAATTATCAAATCGTACGTCACGTTGGAGTAGCTCAACTCTAGCTCACATAATTGGCATTGAGGTTCAAAATAATAATTATTCAATAAATGATATGATCAAACAGATCTAAATAAATTAAAATAGTAAATATTCATTTCATTTGAGAAAAATAGTTTCTTTTGATACATCATTTTTCTATTTAAAATGCTCTCCCTAAACAACAATGTAACTTACTTAATTGAGTATAAATTTAATCCTAAGTTTTCAACTTTTCTTTAGAAGTCTTACATTTCGACAAATATTGCAATTTTGCATATAAAAGCATACATCTTAAAATATAAAGAAAATCACGTTCTAAATAAGAGTATATCGTGCCAATAAGAACAATATAATGATATAAGCTTATACTTATGATCTATAAACCATGATTAGAAACTTTCGTCTCTTATTATCACATGGATGTTTGTTTGTAAAATTGTGGAGTATTTAGTTTGAGTGTTTAGAAATGAGGAGTTATTTTGAGTGATTGTAAAGAATAAATTGTAATAATAGCTCGTTCGTATACTGTTTTTAAAGAGTTGTTATAAAAACTCGTTTATAAAATCTCCATAAACACTAAAAAACAAACAGCCTCATAGGGTTTAAATGTAACCCTACTATTTTTTTTTTATATTACAATAATTGGGACGAAAGATTCGAACTTCTAATTTCATCGTTTTTTGATATACACTAATGTCAGTTGCTCTTGTGAATACCCTATTAAACAGTTATAATTGAAATATTTGTACATTTGAAACCTATAATCAATTTCAGAATACATCCGGGTGAAAATTTAATACAAGTTAAGTTACTACGCCTGGCTAAACTCATGGAAATTATATTTTCCTAAAAATTCTATTGTTATTAAATATTACATTAAAAATACTTCAGTTTTTTTTTTTTTTTTTTTTTGAAATAATTAAAATCTATTGATGCTGAAGTAATTGTAGTCTGTAAACACGTGCCAAGTGTGCGAGTTGTTGAAAGTTTTGACAGTTGAAACGGGGAACTACAAATCTGAAAATTTCAGAGGCGAAGAAACTTTTTGCTAACTTCATCGCTCTCTCTTTCTCTAGTGATCTGATTCAGTCAATGGCGAAATTTTGTAGCTGCAATCTACTGTTTATCCTCTTGTTATCGATCTCGTTGCTTCTCCGGCGAGCTTCCAGCTCATATGCAGGTTCCGCTAGCTCAATCGTCAATCCTTCAAAAGTCAAACAGATTTCATGGAGTCCTCGGTACTTATTTTCTCCTTTTTCTACTCTCTCATCTCGTTTTAGTTTGATAATCGTCTTCGTTTAGATTAATTGACGGCCCGATGATTTCGTTTCAATTTGAATGATTATATAGGGCTTTTGTGTATGAAGGTTTCCTCACCGACTTGGAATGTGATCATCTAATCTCGCTTGTGAGTTGGATTAGAATCGATTTATTTTTGTTTTGTGATGGCTTAATTGTACGCGAATTTTTTTTTTTGGTTAATTTTGATTTTGTTTCAATTAGGCTAAAGCGGAGTTGAAGCGATCTTCTGTTGCGGATAATATGTCCGGAGAGAGTAAGGTCAGCGAAGCTCGAACTAGCTCTGGGGCGTTTATTCATAAGGCCAAGGTTTGTGCAGAGTTTGATTCTTGTATTTTGTAAGTTTCCACTAGAGAAACTTAGTAGTTTGATATGTTTTTACTCGAACTTCTAGCTTGGATCGCCATCAAACCTAAATCTTAAACGTTTAGCTTGAAATGTATTTATTTGTTGTAATTATTTAGATTCTCAAATGGGTTCAAAGGTTACTTTGGTTCATGATGTCCATCGATTGAATACTGGTTTCATTTATGATCTTATGATGACGTGAGTGAATGATTGACATTGCAAAAAGTAATTTAAACTTTAGATTTCTATTCTGATATGTTTTAAAAACACCATTCGAAAAGAAAACTAACAGGTTGAAATGGATTGAAGGAGTGCTTATCAGTAAATCTATTTTCATCAATCCGCATTGATTTAGAAGGGTTATTATTTTCTTCATTCTTCACTAGTTTGGATTAATGGTTTTTGGTTGTCTAATTTTGGAAGAATGTTTGTAGCAGCCTTAGCTGATTGAGCTTTGGCGTTAGCCTGTCTTAGTTGACTATTTTAGCTGGAAAACATTAAATGTCATCATCCTGAGCTGGTTGAATGGTATTTTTGGTTGTCAAATTTCGGAAGAATGTGTTTAGCAGCCATGGCTGATTGAGATTTTGAAATTGGCCTGCCTTAGTTGACTATTGTAGCTGGAAAACATTAGATGTCATCCTTGATCCGTTTATACTGTAGGGAGCCAAATTTACTTAAGCTGCTAACCTGATATGCACTCTCTATCTTTTCTGTAAACTTATTGTTCTCTATCTCATGCAGGATCCTATTGTTTCTGGTATAGAAGAAAGAATTGCAGCATGGACATTTCTACCAAAAGGTATACCATTACAGAAAGCACAATTTTTTGTCAAATCCCATAAGCATTGGCAAGTTAAACTAGGTTATTAAATGCTTTCTGTTATCACGAATGGAAGGTTGAATTGATTGACGATTGAGTATGGAATTAAAATATTTTCTATAGTGACTCTGGATTTTAGCAGGATATAGGCTTTTTCAGTTGAATTCTGAAACCATAAAGTGAAATCTTGGCCTAATTATATTAAGCTCTGACATTAAAAAAAAAAAAAAAAAAAACTGATAACAAAGTTGTGTTGTATAAGCTTTAGTCTTCATTTTCTGTCTGCGCTAGTATCGTTCTTTCAGCAAGATTTGGTTCCAAATTGTAATAAATTAGTGAACTTAGGAAGACACAAAGTCCTGTCATACTTGTGAAATACATAACCAAGTGATTGGGTTTGAGGAAAAATTTTACAGCTGGGTAGAACCGGTGTTTGGACTACGACCTTTCCCATTTATAGAAAATGAAAGTGAAACTCTATTTACATGAGATATGAAACGTATCGCTCATGCATTGATAGCTTGTTCATGTTTTAGCATCAGTGGTAAAGTGAAACTTAAATGTGCTTGATTTCAGAAAATGGGGAAGACATTCAAGTGTTGAGATATGAATATGGGCAGAAGTATGATGCCCACTTTGATTATTTTGCTGATGAGGTTAATATTGCCCGAGGTGGACATCGAATGGCAACTGTTCTTATGTATCTTTCCAATGTAACAAAAGGCGGTGAAACTGTTTTTCCTTCTGCAGAGGTTTGTCTTAGTATTTCCCTTTAATCCCATTATTGCAACCTATTTTATATACTTTGGCCATAATCAAGGTCTTTGGTTATCTTAAGTTCATAATTATTTGTAAACTCTATATATTTTTTTATTTTTGTTTTTGCTGAGTTACCTGGGTACGGGAATATACATATATATACATAGGTATAAATATATATATATATATTTGTCTTTACTTGTTAACTTGGGCTGTACTACCTACTATTTTTCTACTTTTTGAATCAAAATTTCAATATTGATTTTTTTTTGTTCATCCATGGACAATTCAGGAATCTCAAAGACGCCAAGCTTCTGAATCAAATGAAGATCTCTCAGACTGTGCAAAGAAAGGGATAGCAGGTGAGTGTTTTAACTAGTAGTTGAATTCAGTTTTCTAACTTCTATCCTGTTTATGAAGTTCGGCGAATCTCATCGAGCTTTCTCTTTAATCTCCACCTTCTAAATATTCAGTGAAACCACGAAAAGGCGATGCACTTCTCTTCTTCAGTCTTCATCCAACTGCTGTTCCAGACACAAAGAGTCTACACGGAGGTTGCCCTGTGATTGAAGGCGAGAAATGGTCAGCAACGAAGTGGATTCGTGTTGATTCTTTCGACATGGTCGAGAGAGACCATACGAAATGCGGTGATGAGAATGCAAGCTGCGAGAGATGGGCTGAACTCGGGGAGTGCACGAACAACCCTGAATATATGGTGGGATCTCCTGAGCTTCCTGGCTACTGCAGGAAAAGTTGTAAGGTGTGTTGATAAACTTGCTTAATTCTTTCATGTGCATCCCTTCTGTTTTTGCAGAGTTGGTTCAAGAACACAAATGTTAGTTTTCTTAAGAGCAGTTTCATTGCAATGTTTTTTGACATTTTGTATTGATTGATAACTCGGTCATGTAATATTATTTAAAAAATAATGTAGTTTTGGTTAAGTTCTTTGGATTTTAAGGGTTATGGAATTCTTTTAATGGTTTATGATTTCATTCATCTTTTGTAAGGATGGTTTTAAAATGAGAAAAACGTGTTAAGTGTCTAACTTGTAAGTAGACAACTTAGAGCCAACTCATGTTGACTAGCATATGGATAATCTCACTCTTATGGTCATTGTTTTTCATTTTTATTTTTTCCAAAGGATGCTTTGTTTAAATTGAAATATAAAATTAAATCATAAGTTTAAAAAAAATTACAAGTAAATATTTTGATGTCTACGAAGAAAACAAACGTGGATATAGATATGAAAATGAATGTGTGCATATCTCAACGAGCATAAATTATATACTTATGATCTATATGTTAAGCGTTCGAATTGTTCATTCTCTAATATTTTTAAACCAACATAAATGCTAAATTTTAATTTTTAAAAAAGGGTTAGGCACCTATTTATTTAAGGCTGAAAATAAGTGGGAAATAATTTTAAAACACAACCAAATCATTAAGTACATGAAAAGGAAAAGCAATCAAGAATGTGCATGAACTAAAAGCACTTGAATTTTCTACCTAACATTTAGGGGAGAAAAAAGGAAATATTTCAACCAAATGCAACATTATTATAATTCAAAAATTTCAAACACAACATTAAACAAAACGAACAAGAAGACAGGTAAGAAAAAGGATTCTGATTCTCTCTTACATTTTGTTTTATTATTATTATTATTATTATTATTTATCAAAGCATGTTATTTCCAGCTGTCCAACTATATTAAATAAAAATGAAAAAATAGCTGTAGGATTTGTACTCTCATTCTCAAAATCAAATTTATATTACTTAATTACGAAATCAAATTAGAGGGAAGAAATATGAACAACAACAGATCAGACGGTCGGAAATGGCTGTTGTCTTGTCCCAAATTAGTCATTCAACTTTCAAGCTTTTAGATTTTGAACTTTCACGCGATCTTATTAAATTAAAAAAAAAATGTATTTTATTTACTTTTATTAAGAATATTAATAAATATTACTTTCAAATTTATTGTATGCACTAACTTTAAACTAATTTTTGATATTTAAAATTTTATATCAAAATAAAATAAAATTAAAAATTTATAGATAAAAGATCAAAAATTTTAAGATCAAACTATCAAAATGAAATAAAGTCATATATCTATGGATAGAAAAGATATTTGAACTTTTATATTTGTATTGTTGTTAATTACGTGTGTGTATTTATTTATTGAAAGCTCTTGTTTCTATTACTAATGACTTAAGAGTTCTTTATTTTTAATTTTTTTAAGTTCCAATATTAGGTGAAGGTTCGAACGACAATAGAATGGATCGATGTTAGTGCATCTCTGATGCTAGCTGAGTTATGCTCACTATAATACTAACGAGTTAAGTTTATTTCAACAACTAATTAATTGTGGCACAATGACTTCATTATTTGATATTAATCCAGTTCAATACCATGTTCGGCCCCTCCCCAAATTTGAATATTTCCTTGAACTAAAACAAAATTGACCTACTTTAATTTTTATTTTTTAAAACTTGAAAGATCAATTATTTCTTAAAAACAAAAATCAAAATAGACATTAACATTTATCAACAAGTAAAAAAAAAACAAATAAAAAAAAATAAAAAATTCTAAGGTGGTCATACAACTCAATACCTTGTAACGGAAGAGAAGATTCAAAAAACTCATAATTGTTCATATTGTTGGAATGGTTTTTTTTTTAATAATTAGACGTTATTTTAAATGGAGAGTTCACATTAATTAGCTATAGGTTGTTAAATTATATAGCAAGCCAGTTAAGTTTAACTATCACTAATCTAACTTAAAAGGAAATATCGATTCAATTCTCATGCTACCATTTGAAATATCTATTCACTTCTTAGGTTGCATATTGAAAATTTATTACATCATGATACCATTTATCATTTTAAACGAGATTTGACGGCATTAGTTTGGTCTTCGTTGGAATCGTTAAATTTCACTACTAATAAGATCAAAATTCGAATTGATTTGGCTTCAGTCAATTGCAGTTTTGAGAATTAGTTTAATTATGTGCATTTAGCTGGTCACCTTCTAAGATGTGGATCAACGAGGTTAGTTTCGAGTTTGAAGAATTGTCTCCATTCGTGATTACGAATCTCATATGAAAGGTTAGATGTTTGCCGTTTAGTTATTGAAACGTTTTTCTTTCAAAAAATTAAGTCTTTTGTCTGAAAAAGAATATTGTTATTTCAAAGGTTGACGACTTCATGCTTTTAACTTACAAATAAAATAAAATAAAATAAAATAAAAAAATTAAGGGTTTTTTTTTTTTTTTTTTTTGAAATAACCCTCATACTTTAAAGTTTAACTTTGCAAACAAAAAACTTCAAATTGATTCTTTAAAAGTCAGTGAACTCAGTATGCAAACATAAACATGATTTAGTAATGATCAATATTTACGCAGATAATAATTCAATTCAATGCCATAGTTACGATTCAAATCTAAAAATCAATTTGTACTAAAAAAACAAATTAATAACGATCAATATTTACTCATTTAATAAATAACTAGTGTTTATAATATATATTTATTATTAATGATTATAAATACAAATATTTCAAAATTTGTGAGAAAACTAAATCTAGTACAGTTTCTAATTTGTGAGGGTTTGGAATTGTTTGTTATTATTGTTTGGTTTCCAAATTATGGGAGTGCTGTTGTAACGTTTATCAACGTTTTCATTGAATGACATGCTTGGTTTAAGAAAATTGGATTTATAATTAAATACTTCTACAAAAAATACACTTTTAAGCAAAAACATAATTATAACAACGGCTATTTTGTTAATAAAACAAAAATTATCATTAATTTCATTATTTTTAGTTGTTATTTGCAATCTCTTTATAAAACTTATCAAGTGTTCGAGAATTGATATTTTACGAATGAGAGATAAGAAGCAAAGAAATATAAGAAAATGAAGTAATTTTGAGATATAAAGTACTTGTTAGAGAATTAATATTTTAGAAAAGAGAGGTTGCAAAAAAACAATTTTTGATAATTTTTGTCTTTATGAAAAAGAATGCTTATTTTAGATAGAAAATTACTATAAAGTTTGATTATCTAATAAAATATTAGAAAATTTGATAAGAAATTGAGAAGATGTTGTATTTATTAATAAAAAGTAACAAAATAGAGCGAACTTGGTTATCTAAATACAGTATGAATATCTATCTGAAAAAATTAAATAAAAAAATAACAAAGAGTTGAACTTCTTCTTTATCGGGTACCTGGAACTTTCGATTCCAATTGAAGCATATAGATTCGTTCTAACTAGTTAGAATTTTCAATTCCTCCTTTTACTTGGAGTCAGGACACGACCATTTAAGGTTATTTGTTCGATTTGCTCTCCATTTCTAAGTTTATAGCCATCCCAATAGCTTCATCCATGTGGTTTTTTGTTTTTGAATAAAGTAAAAAGGTTATTCAAAATATTCGTGGCCTCTTATAAAATATTTTAAAATTAAATATTCAAACTCACACATTTTTCCATAAATAAAGAAAATACTAAATTAAAAGAATACATTGATGACACCATTTCATCAAAATTTAAAAAGTGGTCAATGAAATTTCGAGAACCATATAAAAACAAATCTCGTTGCAAAATGCAAATCAACAACAATCGAAGAAGGCGGGGGCTTTTGATCCATTAAGAACAACCTCAAATCCAGCCTGATAAAATCGTGCTTTCGACTCATTTGCATTCGCTCGGCCGTCACCGAATAATCCACTAAATTCATCGATTAAAAACCCTAATTCTCAATCGAAGACCAACTTTTCTGAATCACTCCTAGCTGTTCGAAGTCTTCTTCATTTGTTCGTGATTAACGGAAGCTTCACTGCGTAAAAATGGAGGTGGGATCGATGCAGAGACAGTGGATTCAGTATATAAAATCCTGGCTTAGTGAGGTAAAACTCAAAAAAATCTCAAATCGGTTTTACTTGGTTTTTTTTGTTTTGTTTTTGTTTTATCTTTGATTGGTGTTGTGTAATGCTTATGAATCTTATATTTGTTCTGTTTTTCTTGTGGGTTTTTTTTGTTTGGACCTCTTTGTTTATGGTGAGAAAAGGGTACTTTGGATAGTCAGTATTTGCAGCTTTTGCAACTGCAAGATGAGAGTAATCCAACTTTTGTCTCTGAAGTGGTCACTCTTTTCTTTGACGATACCGAGGAGCTTCTCAATAAACTGAGCATGGCTTTGTAAGGACTCGAGATTTTAGCTGTTTCTCTTGGAATTTTGTTCTATCTGTCTTTGTTTCACTAATATCAAGTTCTTCGAGCAGCTATATTAGTACAGATCTTTCTGATGACTTGTTATTGTTGTTGAATGAATTGATTTATGTTTCTCTGTGTTTTTGGTTTGTGTTTGTCAGATCACAACCAACTGTTGACTTCAAAAAGATTGATGATCATGTACACCAGCTGAAGGGCAGCAGCTCCAGGTACTGTGTTTTTTACTATCTATCATTATGAAGATTGACCTTTGAGAGCTTTAGGTTTGAAGCCTCGAGAAGTTACATAACAACTTCTTTGTGTGAGTTTGCTTTTCTCCTCTGTATTACCAGTGTTCAAACTTATCAGTGTTTTGAAAACTTTTCTAACTTCCACCATAATCGTAGCTCAACTGATTAAGGTATATAACCCCTCGACCCAGATTTCAAAGGGATGAAAATCTGTTGAATCCAACAGACTTTCTGGGATTAGGTGCATGACTGATGATGGGAACTTATCATTTGAAATTTAAAATTCCAGCAATCAAAAGAGGTGGGATGTCAACGGGTTTCCTTACAACCAAATGTAGTAGAGCTAGGTCCCCAAGGGGTCGCACAGTGGTTGAAGACTTGGGCTTTGAAGGTGTGTTCTCTCTAGGTCTCAGGTTCGAGACCCGTTATTACATTAATTTGTAGACACCTCTCGTGTCTATTCCTTTGATGTCTCTTGGTGTCTGGCCTAGGGACGGGCGTGGTTACTCCGGGTATAGTGGAACAAAGCTTCAATTTCCCGGTTCAAAAAAAAAGAAAAAGTAATAGAGTTAGGCGGTTGTTCCGTGAGAATTGTCGAAGTGTACATAAGCTGACACAATGTTATAGGATATCAAAAAAGAAAAAAAGAGATGGAGGGTGAGAGGAGGGAAAGGTTTTTAACAGCGTAAATCAATGGTCTCATTCATTCATGATGCATCTCGAATCTAAAAGATGGAGAATATGGCAACTTGTGTTGTATTGTTTTATGTGTTTAACTCCTCTGTGTCAATGCAGCATAGGTGCAGTTAGAGTGAAGAATGCTTGCATTACCTTCCGGAATGTCTGCGAGCAACAGAGTTCTGATGGGTTAGTTATTTTCATTATTTGATTGCCTCTTTCAAAATTTCTCTTCTCAATCAGCATTCAGCTCTGAGAAAGAACTAAGGGAGTGGTTGGTTGGTTGCATTGAATTTGGATTGGATTGAGTTCGAAAATCCAACCTGGTGTTTTTGGTCGGCTGTAATACGTTAGGTGATTCGAAAAATTACGACACAGTGTTCTACAGTGCATTCCGAAGTAGGATTCCCACCCAGATTCCTAATTCTAAACAATCATTTTTAATCATTCATTTCTGTTCATTCATTTCTGATCATTTATTTCTAATCACTTATTTTTAACTCCTCAAAATAATCACTTATTTCTAATCACATCCACACAAACTATTGTCAGTCATTCCTCTACGAAAAGCATCATCCAAACAAGTTATTAACTGCAAATCCTCTACAAAAGCTATTATTAGAAATCAAATTTCTAATCACTCAAAATAGCACCTGTTATAATCACTCCAAATAATCGCTCTAGAATTTCCTATCCAAACGCCTTCCAAATGTATTATTAACTAAACTGTTATTTGCAGGTGTTCAAGATGCCTGCAGCAAGTACAGCAAGAATTCTATAGTGTGAAGGAGAAGCTCAGTTATTTATTTGCTGTGAGTAAAAGAGAGACATCTGCCCACTTAAATGGCTTTTCTTCTTGATATCTCATATTTACATTTTCCAGTTTGTGCGACATTGACTTCGAAATTTCGTTTACTGCAGCTCGAAAAACGGATTTTGAATGCTGGTGGATCTATTCCAATGGAGTTTCTAAACTGACAAAATCCATGGAAACCAAGATTTTCTATTAGTTCCTGTGGAGTTTACTTTCTCTTGTTCTGTAGGTTCTTAAATCAACTGTCACTTGTGCTTGTACAAATTCAAAGCTTTTGCCTTTTTTTCATTCAGAACATCTCATTGTTTGTCACAGCTGCTTTCGCCTTTCGGATTTTCGAGTCTGTTTGTATTGTGTAGTCCTCTTAAAGATTTTCTGGGTGGCTTTCAAAGAGGCAAATACTCCCTTCCCTTGTGTCTTTTGTTTCCTTTGTTTTTTGCTAATCAAAAACTACGTGGTCACATTTGTTGGTCTAATCTGAAGTTTCTTGGATTTTTTATCTATTTAAAACAAACTAATGTAAGCAATGGATAGTGGGATCTCATATTCAAAAGAGCCTCTCTTGTTTTTCTTTTTTCTTTTTTCTTTTTTTGTGGTTTGCTTTGTTGTTAATTAGTTGGGAAACAAAACTTTATGGGTTAAAATATCATTTTGGTCCTTCTAAATTTTGTCTTCAATTTTGCAAAAGTTTAAAAATAGTGATTGTTGTTAGAAAAAAAAAAATTATCATGATTTAAAATTTGATGGATGGGCAAGAAAATAATAATAATAAATTCGAACTTTTTATCTTCTCGTTCGTCTTCTTCATATTCTCTCTCTCGCCCAATTTTCCTTCCATTTCAAAATAAAAAAATCCAGCCCAACCCAGCCCTATTTTAAGCAATCCCCGATTAGGGGCTTGAAAACTTGGCTACTGTTCTATAGACTGACCACGGCCCAACTCGCCGGCGGCTGGTGCTTGAAATGAGCCACCCATGTGCCTACGCTCGAGCTGTTTTTCAAAATGTTTGTTATGTCTTTGGGGAAGAAGTCTGTTGAGATCATGAAAATTGATTCTGCTTCTTTTTTCAGCTTTTTTATTGTGATTTCTGATGACTTGATTTTGTATGGATTATTTCTTACTTGAATGTGATCATCACTATAAAAAAAAAAAAAAAAAAAAAAAAAAAAAAAAAAAAAAAACCCCTACAAAGTAAAAAATCCGAACTAATTTAAAATGTTTGGCTTTTGATTTTTTTTTTTTTTTTTTTTTTTTTTTTTTTTTATCGCTTGAATTAGGGTTGGGTTCGCTGGATTTTTTTATTTTGAAATGGAAGGAAAATGGGTGTGAGAGAGAAGATGAAATGGAAGAAGAAAAAAGTTTGAATTTTTTATTATTATTTTCTTACCACGGATGAAATCTTGAATCATGGTTACTTTTTTTTTTTTACCTCACTGATTATTTTTAAGCTTTTTGCAAAGGTGATGATCAAAACTAGACTATCGAAAGTTTACGCACCAAAAAATGAAACTAAGATGATAGTTGAGGCACCAAAATACTATTTTAATTAGCTTATACTATCTAATACAAATATGTACTACAAAGAAAGTAAGAAGCTTATATAATGATAGTCTAAGAAGCTTATATAATGATAGTCTCAATATATATTTTGTTGGCTTTGATCATTTTGATTTTTTTTTGCTCCTTATTAAAATAAACATCTTCTAGCAATATATTTTTTAAATACATGTTACCCGACAATTAAAAATATAATTCCAATAACTTGTACTATTTAGCGACTACAAGTTTATAGATCCAAATCTTTTTTGTTCAACTGCAAAAAATTAAATAAATAGATAAGACGAGAGAAATCAGAATGGGCATCAGCCTATCATATTTTGTTAATCTTCGACAAATAATTAATAATGTGTTAGAGAACTAAAATATTATGAGTACAATCTTTAGTGGTCATTTACCATGGATAATTAAGAAGCGGGCTGGAATGGGAAGCACTTCACGTCTCATCTTTGCAAAATTTCCCATTTAAATTTTGCAATTAGACTCATTCTCACACAAAAATGTATGTGTTTGTATATGACTTTCAAAAAATTAAAATACCATTTTGGTTTTAGATTTATTTGTTTTATTTCCGTTACACATTTTTTTAAGTTTAATTTTAATTTTTAGATTTTTAAATTTGTTTCGCTTTTGTCCTTAAATTTTCAAACGCTTCATTTTAGACCCTGAACATTAAAAAAAAAAATAAATCATTTTAGTCCATAGAACAAAAAAAAGAAAAAGAAAAAGGAAGATGGATCTCTATAACAAAATTCGAAGTTGATATATATATTAAATTAGTTCAACAATGTTACAGATTTTAATGTAAATAAATAAAATATATGAACATAATTCTTAAATTTATATAAATATATGGTTAATATTTAAATGAAACTTAACCAGAAAATTTCAAATAAAAATTAAATTAAATTTGTTTAGAAAGTTTAAGGATTGAAGTTGAACTTTTGAAAGTTAAAGACCAAAATACAACAAATTTCAAAAGGTAGGAATAAAAAAAAAGAGAAGATATTTTAACCTTTTAAAAATAATTAATATACAAATAAACGAGGCAAAGAATACAATGAATGTATTCTTCGTCTTTATTTTCATTTAAATTGCAATAACTTATTTTTCTCTCCAGTTCTTTTCATTTTTCCATCTAAATTTGGATTCCTACCATGTCTCTTTCTTTAGCTTACATATAAATGTATTCGTATTGACAATCAAATACAGTACAAAATGATTATTGAAATTAAAAGGTTGAGGCCAATAGAATGATAAATTGACTACATCAATGTAAACTTGAGACTTAATGTCAGAAATTTGAGTCCCCAATTATTATAACCTTAAAAAGATGTTGGAGAAGTAAGAATATTCGAGTATAAACTAGTTAAGAGATGACATAAAAAGAGAAAAGTAATCGGTAAAAAAAAAAAACTACGAAAAAGCTGGTCATGCATTAGTTTCATTATTAATCTAATTCAACATCAGGTCAAAGTTCGATTTTAAAAATGATTATTTGGCTCTGAGTTATTTTAGTCAACACCAGGTCCCCTCCTCTAATTTATAATTAAAAAAAAAAAAAAAAAAAAAAAAAAAAAAAAAGTTGGTTGAACGTTATTTATTATTATTGTTTTTTACAGAAATTATAAATCTTAAAGTTAGGGTTTAGGTCTCGAGTAATCTCCATCCCCGCAAAACGTCGAAACCCATCAAGAAAGAAATCCTCCAAGGCTAGGGTTTTCACGATTTCTTCTTTCGAGCGATATACGTTTTCAGGCACTGTATCGCTTTGGCTTTCGAGGAAGAGCCTCAAATAACTCTATATGGCTAGGCACCGGAGCCGAAGCAGAAGCTACAGTCCTCGCCGGCGTAGCAGAAGTTACAGCCCTCGCCGGCGTAGCCGAAGCCCAGTGCGCGGGCGGAAACGGTACGAAGATGACCCACGAGATCGACACCGCGAAAGCAGGTCTTACAGGGACCGTCGATCTCCTGCTCCTTCTGGGCTACTCGTTCGAAATCTCCCCCTTAATGCTCGGTATTTCATGTTATTCTTCGAGCTTTCTCCGTTATTGACAATGTCTCACTTTCTTCGTTTGTTGGAGAATCGAATGGTTCATTTTATTTCCAGTGGGGTTTCGAATTTGGGGCAGTAGGGAAATGCAACTTATTGTAGGAGATTTTATTAGTAGTTATACAAATAGTTGATCAAGTAGAGCCTTTGCTGCTACTTATTTATTGTCAGGTTGCGTGCAATCGCTCTACATTGTGTTGTTTCATGTTTTATATTGTCTATCCAATCTATAAATTATGAGGAGTAATGCTTTATTGTTTTGATTGGATTATATTCAGGAATGAAGATCTTAGGACTCCGTTTGAACGATTTGGTCCAATTAAGGATGTGTATCTGCCCAAGAACTACTACACTGGGTATGGCTGCTTTCATGTTAATTTTTGCGCACTTGGGTGTTGAAGGCACCGTTCTATTATTTCCTGTTACTCTTTTCTCTCTTAACTGTCAGGTATCAATACTTGAAAATAGGGTTCTGGTTACCTAGTCTTTATTTAAGAAAGAAAAATTGTGGAAATAAATTTCCCTTCTTCCAAGTCTGCACTCATTCCTTGAATTAATGATTTGAGACCACATTTGTTGTTTTCCCATCGAACCAAAAATGACAGAACCCTAGTGGCAAAGAAGGATAGCTCCCATAAAGATTATGGATAGCTATCTGCCCTAATGGTTCTCATAGAGAACAAATGAAATAAACTTAAAATTTAAAGCGTACGGGTCTATCATCTAACCACTTATCTTTCTAGAAATAAGTGTCCCTCTCATTTACCACATAACACTAAGCAAAGATAGAACAAGGTAGGGGCAGCTTCTTAGAAATATATTTTCAAGGAGTTTCGGAGGTGCCTTCGACTGTACATGACATCCCTCTAAAGAGCAAGGTCCTTAGTTGCTAGTTAAAACAATCTTTTTTGAATGAGTGTAAACTAGTTGAATTGATTGAATACACAGTGCTTTGCTCTCAATTTGGGTATAATAATGAATGCCGCTTCCCATATAAGATTGTGTGATGAACCTAGTGACCTAATAAGAGCCTTATAAATCAGAAGGTGGTTAGACATAATGCGTTCAATTCATGATAATCAATGACCTAGGAATTATCTTTCAAGCGATACCTTGAGAACCAAAATTTTAATGTAATAAGGTCTCAGTTGTCCCGTTAGAATAGTGAGATTTGCATAAGTTAGCTATGACACTCAAGTCACAACTATAAAGTTAGCTATGACACTCAAGTCACAACTATAAATAATGATTGTATGATGACTTGTGAAATTGTGGCAACCCGTTCAGTTATTAGTACTATATTGGGTTTGCATTTCTCATGTTTGAATTTTTGGATTTTTTTAAATGTTTTGCTCTAATTTTGAAATATCTATTTTGTTTTCTACTTATTTTTTGTATCATGATAACCGATAACATCATTTCCTTAATTGCCTATTTGTAGTGAGCCTCGAGGATTTGGGTTTGTAAAGTTTCGATTTGCAGAAGATGCAGCTGAAGCAAAACATTTGCTAAATCATACGGTAATAGGTGGAAGGGAGATACGAATTGTGTTTGCTGAAGAGAACAGGAAAACTCCCCAAGAAATGCGTTTCACTTCACGCTCAAGGTTCTATGACCTTCCTCCTTGCTTGTATTTTGCAGTTGCACTGTCTTTTTTGTTTGAATATCTCCTCCACAATAGGATTGTTTCTAAAACTATTATATCAATGGTTTTTTTCTTGCTTCTTATATATAGTGGCAGTAGCTACAGAAGACATTCTCCTGGAAGGTCTCCCAGACGGCGGCATCATTGTCAGTCTCAGTACATTTATCTTGGCCTTTTATCTCCCTGAATTTCATGAAAAGAAGAAATTGAAATTTAATTGTTGTTTGATTAACATCATTGTGGTTCAATATTGAAATTACACTCTTATTCTATATTCATTAAGCCTTTTCTATTTGACTGCACTGCAGCTTACTCACGCTCACCTTCCCCTTCCAGGCTTGACTCCAGGTTGGATCCTATTTGTCATACTCTTAAGTCTTAACTCATTCTATTGCTAGATTTTTTGGGCTTCCTTTTTTGTCTGCTCCTCTTGTTTTCTGTTCATTCTCTTTTCAATGGGTTATTATGAAAAACATCATTCTTTCGCTAGCAACACTAATGCAGTTACTTTACTGCTGTTTCCATTAACTTTTGCTACTATTGTGTTCTGAAATTTTGTTTGTTCCTATCATGATAATCAGTAAGCTACACACATTCTGTTATCATAATGTAATAGTTTGAATTCTGGTACTCACCCGTATCCGAATGCCAAACTTCAATTGACTTCTGTATTGTTTTAGTTTAACCAATTGAACCAAACAGGTTTTATTTGTAAATTTAATGTAAGACTAAGTTCACATTGGGTGAAAGTTTTTAGTCATTTTTGTTGAAATGGTTTATTTAACTCAGCTTAATTCTGTTTACTTAATTAGTTCTGCTTTGTTCAGAATTTGTAGTTATTAATCTTATGTCAATATTAAGAACCACAACCCATTCTAATGGATGAATTATCTTCGTTCTTCTTCTTTTGTCATGTTGTGACGTGTGCTGTTGGGAAGTCCAAGTGATTTTTTGGTTTGGTTACAGTTGCAGTCTAAATATTGGTGTCACATAGTCCAACAATAATGGCACTTTTAATATTTTCCCCCTTTAGATTTAGAATTCAGCTCAATATATGAAGTTTAAGCCACACTTTAAGTTTTTGTTTTGTTTTTCTACTGCATGAAACGTAGACTTCTTATTTCGTTTTCTTGAAAGATATCATGTTCAAACAAAGTAATTTTAAGCTTGGTTGATTTTTGATGTTAACAAGAAAAACGTTTTGAAGTGTTGGGCTGATGGGCAACTTGCTTACTTTACCTTTCAAACCCTCTCCATGAGAACAATCTATTACTTATTCAATTATCTTAATTGACTGGGTTTTATTTGTGTGTTGACATTTAATTTATGAGGCTGAAGTTGAAGCGTTGGTGAAAGTATAAACCAAAGTTATCTTTGCTGTTTTTTTTCCTTCTCCTTTTCTCCCTTACAAGTCGCTGGCGATTTATTAGCAAGAAAGTAATTTTTAAGTTTGATATCTTCTTTTGCATATACCATCCAGTTAAGAAAGATTAGAGCTTATAATTGGCCAAATAAAGAAATCATCTTCGAAGGAGAAAAGCCAAAGTTGTACTGGTTGTGATATGGTGACATTGTCCAAGAAAAGATAATGTGAATTTTAGAAAGTTGGGGCAAAGAGAGCTATGAACTTGTCAGAAGCTGATCAACCAGTACAGTTTAATAGAGCATATTTCTCAGTGTTTGGATCTACTTGTCATAATTTTGTTCGGAAACCTGAAATTGGTGCAGGTAAAAATCATGTTTTGGTTGATCAGTTTTGCGAATGATGTTAATAGAAACTTGTGCCTTTAAAAGTATAATATGGTATCATAAATACCTGTTCAACCTACCTCATTGGGGCATTTGAAGACTGCTCGGACAGTTTATTTGTTCATGTTGCAGAGAGAGATATATCTATATTGTTCTGTTTTAAGTCTGAATGGAAATCATATCCGTTCGATATTTTGATTTATTTTCTAATAATTTTTTTCCACGGTTATGGATGATGCAGGAACCATGGGGCAAGGGATGACTATTACTCTCCTGCACGGTCTAGATCAATTTCACGATCCTGTTCCCCTCGTGGTAAGCAGGATTACAACCGATCTCCAAGTCCAAATGAGAATGGTTGGAGTCCTCGTGAAGCGGACAATGAACGTAGTAGGTCTAGAAGTCCTAGGGCTGTTAGCCGCAGTCCTTCTAGATCTCGTTCACGATCCTATAGGTATTTTTCTTTGAAGTTCCTTATCCATTTTAGTGGTCTTCTCGGAGAACAAATTTCTGCATGTTAGAATAACGGGGTTTTTTTGTGTTTTTTATTAATAATGAATAGCCGAACTTTTATTGAGAGAAAAAAGATCAAGGATATACAAAAAAAAAGCAGCTTACAAAAGGAGGCAAACTAAAAAAAAAGGCTTTCAATCAAGTAAAATAAGGCCTAACAAATAGAATAAAAGAATGATCTATACAGAGAATCATTTGGCAGTTTTGCTTGATTGATAGCTGTTTATTTCGTAGTGGTAGTTTCACGATTCATATTCATGATTTAACTATTTTTTATATTATAATTTAATAAATAAAGCTTGCGTTTCTGTTTTCTTTTCCTTGGTGATTCACGCATAATGTCTGAGAGATTAAGGAGCCCTATGACATATGTCATTAGATGTTCAATCCACTATTGGATGAGTGATCTCATTTTTTCTAACAAAACCCTTAGAGAGAGATATCAATGATTTGCCTATGCTTATGCTTATTACAATATGAATTTTTTTGATGGTCAAATATTATAGGTTAAGTTTGTGCATAAGCTGGTAGAGACACTTACGGATATCAATAAAAAAAGAGTTGGGATTGATTTGTCGCTGGTAGAGACACTTACGGATATCAATAAAAAAAGAGTTGGGATTAATTTGTCGTAATATGAACCTACCAAGTGTGGTGTTGTGTTTAGTGGTAATCCTTTCACCGGATCTATTGAATAATTTAGAAATTTGACTAACAATCTTGCCACGTTGCTTCTGCAGTCCTCGCTGAACCTGCCTTCATTTGTTGCCAGATGAAGTCTGCTATTTCATGCTATTATGCAGTATGTGTAAGGAATTTAATTAGTATGTTGAAGTTTGGGAGGGCGGGACATAAGTTGATATTAATGCATGCTGGTAGGCTATATACGATATGACCTTTACTAGATTTAGTATTTTGAGTACAGTGGATTTCGTTCTGGAGTATATGTCGAGTGGCTGTATTTGATGATATCTTATATAGGTTTTGAAAGTCTCAAATTTTCCTAACGATATTCTTATAAACTAATTTCCTTTTATTTATTGTATCTTAGTTTTCTAATGTTGTGATATCACTTGAGTCGTTGAAAGTATATATTTTTTTGTCTTTGTTTATTATCATTCAAGAAGAAAAAATAAACTGTCAAAAAAAAAAAAAGAAAAAAGAAAAAAAAAAAGAAGGTAAAGGTACCTTCTCCCTTTTCCTGTCAACCCTGTAGTATCACTATTTTTTTTTTTGGGTGTTATATGCAGTATCATTGTATTTGATTCTAATAATCAATATACATATTTGAGGATCTGAGCTTGTTTATAAATTTGAAATATTTGGTATATTTGTTTGTTGTGTCTAGCAGAGTGATGTTGCTTTGTTGTGATTTTCAATGATTTCACTCCATTTCTTAATCGGTAAAATTTCGAAGAAAAATTAAATAATGAAATGTTGCCATGAGTTCATGAAAAAGGGCGTGTACATAGTTTTCTAAACTCTTAAACTCTCACATTTACATTAGTGAGTGAATGAGAAATTGTAATATTCTTTTTGGAGTAGAAGATTATGAGATTGGGTATTCGAATTTAAGATACGCATCAATTATCAATTATTGTTATTGTATGAATGATTAAACACATATTTGGAATCAATAATCCAAATATTAGTAGATGGTTTGGTTGAATAATTTTTTCATCTCTCACGGCAGTAATAAGTAATGGTGAATATGTTATTTCTCATTTTGGTCACTTTGAATTTTATTTTATTGATTTCTAAACTTTCAAAACTTCAATTTTAATATAACTTTCAATTTTGGTTCATTTTGATCAAATTTTTCGATGTTTAATTTTAATTTCTAAACTTTTAATAAAATTGGATACTTGTTTTTTTTTTTTTTTTTTTGTTATTTTTGCAATAAACTAATTGTTATATTCTCAAGTATTTGATCAAACTAATGGTTAGAATTGAAATATTATTTAATTAATTTCAATAAACATTAATTTTTAATTTATTATAGAGATTTTTTTTTTCTCTAAAATTTAGAGAATAAAATTAGAAATTGAGAGAATAAAATAGAATAAATTAAAAAGTTAGAGATACTCAACGAGATCTTAATTTAACATATTATTTTCTTATAATATCTTTTCCTTTTTGCTCCCGATATAACCTATTTTGGCAACGGCGGGAAACTTCACTCAGTATTCTCTTCGTGGCGGCCGTTCATCGCCGATTGATTGCTCTACGATTTTAACTGGTCTCTCCTTCTCTCGATTCCTCAACAGCGTCATTTGGATTCGGCACATTTTCCGGTAAGTTTTGCCTTAATTCATTTCAATTTTCTCTGTTCTATTTTTGTATTCGATGTCTGTAGTTTCAAGGCCGACGAGTTGGTTTTCGCTGATTATACATGTCCACCACTTTGATATTCTTGGATTTCGCTTACTTATTGTATGTGATTGGTGGAGTTCGTAATTTAGAATTTGCAAATATTTGTGTTTAATTTCAAGCTACAGCTGATTTGGTTGAGTTATAAACTTGATCTCGACCGTGATGGAGATTTGATCATAGTGAAGTTGTACTGATTACGTTGAGAAGCCTTAAAAACGTCTGAATGATCGTATAACAAGCATTTTGTGTGAAGTAATTATGAGCCTTTTTCACGTCTTAGAGAATTCAGATTAAGTTGAATTCACTTGGCTTCAGTGTTCAATTTTTGTTCTGTGCGTGTGCTTTATTAAACCTATCTAGCTAGATCTTTCTTCAAGTTCAATTGATGTCCACTTCCGTATATCTCTTCTTCAATACCAAACCTTCACTGCTGCCAGCTTCTATGCTGCAAAGTAGTTGAAATATTATGTTGATCAAGAAGTGGGCGTCCAATTTTTCACGCAGTTACCTGGATCTCTAGGGGTTTTTTTTCCCTTCCAATTTTTTTTAGTAAAACGACGTTGGTTTTTGTGGAATTTTCATGTATAGAAAAAAAAAAGAAGCAAAATTCTGAAAATATTTTCAGAAAAATGAGACGTTTATGTAAAATGACCAAAATGTCCTTACCTCTATAAGTTCAATTTACAGCTTCAATCAGTTTAGCTGATAGCCTTCAATCAACAGTTTAACTTCACCCAATAGTCTTCAATTAGTAGTTCAATTGATAGACTCAAGATAGATTCAATCGGCTCACTAATAATTTTCAATCGATTTGCTAAAAAGTGAGCAAAATTGGAATTTTTGAAAAACAAATGAAAATCTGCTATGTAGAAATTATGTTTAAAAAAATGTTATTACTAAAATAGATGAATGAAAAGTTGCTAGAGTAGTTTCCCTTTGTTTTACTTATTATTATTTTTTAAATATCCCATTAATCAACTTAAAAGACTTCTTCTTCTTTTTATTATTATTTTTTTTAAAAAGTTTTATGGACTCAGGGTTGTTTTCTTGGACTGTTTCTTTTTGTTCCTTTATTGTCAAAAGGCCCTAATTTATTTTGCTTATGGGTCCGTATTCAATCCTTCATTGTTCAAAATTTTATACCTATTAATCTATGTAATGTTATGTATTGGGTTCAAGTTCAACCCTTCATTTTTCTGGCTGATTTTATAAATATGTATTGGGTTCAACGTTGTAGACTATATATATTATAAGGATTATATGTATGTAGTGAAATTTGATTCTAAGTTATGTATAAAACTAATCTTACATGAATATATATTGTTTATATATGCTTCATATTCCTATGAACTCTTGATTAACGTTTCATTTATTGTCATGAAATTGTTTTTATTATTTCCAGTATATATATTATGTTTTTTTTTTAGTCGAGTATACCTTAAGTAAAAAGTCTGTTATTTGAGGCGTGCCTTACGCCTCATACTCTGGGAGAGTCGTTATGTTTGGTTGAGTCTTGAGCTTTTTTAAAACCCTAGTTATGAACTAATGATTGGAATTCGACACCTGATGGGGGTGGAGTGTGTAAGACTGCCAATTTGGCATACTTATGCGAGAAAAGGGAAACGGCCCAGGAAGAAACAGAAAAAATAGAGAAGGCAAGCAAGGACGAAGTGCCCCCACCCCCCATCCGTACATATGTCAGGAGAGGAAAGTGAGGCAAGAATGAGAAGTGAGAAGTGAAGCTAGTGGTCCCCCAGAAGGGGTATAAGACCTGGGAAAGCAATTCTTCAGAATTCTAGAGGAACTTAAGAGTAGGAGAGCCACCAGCTCTCTCCAAGTGCTGGGTAGCTACATCTTGTAACTGCCCTATTTTTGTATTAGATTGTTCCGTCAGATCTGTATCAACATTTCCTACTTAATAAATTATCCTCTTGAGGGTTTTGTTTTGGTGTTGCGTCGTGTTTGTGTGTGGGTGTTAGTTGTGTTCTTACAAGTTAGGATCAATACATGACAGAGTGCTGAGATTGGGGGGCCCAACTTACCCATTGATGAACTCTCGGGAAAATAGAGTGGTTATCACTAGAGTAAGTTTTATACGTTGAGTGATGGCCCCCCTTCACTCGGCAATGTCTGATCACTACTGCTTGGCCATGCCCGCCAAAATGATAAAAAATACTGGATAAGACCTTCTTTGGATGAGACTTCTTTCATCTATGCTCGATGATGGATATTTGTTTTGTCGTATTATATTTGTTGTTTTGAGCGGCAAGTAGTTTTTAGAACATTGATTGTGTCTTTACAGTTACACTGCCTTTCGAATTTCTTTGAAAATTGGCAGCACTAGGCAGGAAACTGAGTGTGTCCTATTATTTATTATACAGCTTCATTTAGCTAAATTAATTGATGGCTATGGTTTGGTTTTGATTGTTTTGCTCCGTAGATACAAACTATCAAATGGGCGACAAGAAGAAGAAGGCTACCATGTTCATCAGACTTGTCTCAGCTGCTGGGACTGGATTTTTCTATGTCAAGAGGAAGCCAACTAAAATAACTGAGAAGCTCGAGTTTCGGAAGTACGATCCTCGGGTGAACCGTCATGTTTTGTTTACAGAAGCCAAAATGAAGTGAGATTATTTTGTTTCTGTTCCAATCATCTGGATGAGTGCTCTTTCGGTTATGTTTGCTTGTTATAGTTGCAACTGCAATATCAACTACTTGACTGATTGACACTACGGTTTTATATTCTCTCTCTCTCTCTTCTCTCTTCCCAATTCTCTCTCTCTCTCTCTCGCCTGTACTTTCCCCTTTGCCTTAATCTTCCCTTTCTTCTT
>JBBMEG010000021.1:4687908-4735826 GCA_037832605.1 Cyclanthera cordifolia
CACTTTTCTCTCTCTCTCTCTCTCTCTCTCTCTCTATATATATATATATATATATATATATATATATATAGAGGAAAGGAGAGACTTCGAACCACATGTACTTTTTCTCTCTCTAGAATGTAGCTTTCTTTTCTCCTCTCATGAACTTTGTTGTTTAAGTTTTGTAGCTTTCTTTTCAGTTTAAGATTTATTCCACTCTGATTTAGGTCTTTTTTGTTTAAAATAATGGTTACCATTAACGAAAAAACTGGGAGATCCCAGTTTTCTCATTATATTCTATGCCTCTTCGACGAGAATTCAGTTTCACCAGATCCATGTCAGACAGCGAGGTTGCCATTGTACCATTCGTGAAGGTTGCTACTCATGTGACTAAGATAGAGGTACTATCGAAAAGTCGAGTTGTTTTATAAAATAATATATCAATGTACTTCTACTATATTTGATTTTTTTTTTTTAATCTACCTAGTAATACTTCGTATTTAAAATTAAACTAGTCAAGAGACTCCCAAATGTGCGTTTTTGTTTTTTTAAAAAAATGAATTTGAAATTATCTTCGAAATTAGTTTGAAACACATTCAATCATTCAAAAATTATATCCTCGCCTTTTTATAAACCAGGGAAATTTTCATGCCCATTCAAGATATAATTAAGTTCAATTCTATTGAAAATACAACAATGAAATTAATTAGGTATATTTATTTACTTTTGACAACTTCCAAAGCCAAAATCACTTGCAATATTGAAAGTACTTGCGAGTTGTTGATTGTATGTTAATATTTTAATTCCTGTCGATACAATTAGAGAACCAGAAAATGGCATAAATATTAGGCTATTAGGCGGTAGGGTAGCCTTAGCCTAAGCAATAATTTGCATACAATTATATATACATACAAAAGCTAACTCAAAATGATAGCAGAGATTCATAAACTCAAGTTACAATCTCCCTGTGGGTTACATATATACCAGAGGAATACAAAAAAGAATGTATAGAAGAATTCTACCTTCATTCACTTTACTAGGGAACCTCTGATTCTGATTAAACTGAACTCTTGTTAACTAGAGTCTCCTTGGGTGACTGCTCGGTCTGTTCAGTCTCTACTGCTGGACAGCTAGGAGGTAGGTCCGTATTTGCAGGTTCATTTTCTGGCACATCACAATCTTGAGGGACATCAGCTTGATCACATATCGCCGTTCCCACATCTGCAACACTATCTGCTGGATCCGAGTCATCTACCGGTTGACACCTTTCATTTTCTATAACTGCAATGGCGCTATTAGCCGGACTCTGAACAAGTGAGTCTTCCAAGCTCTCTTTTTCTGAGGGTAGAGAGGATGGATGATTGGCTATTTCTGTTACAGACTTGTTTAGAGAAGGCTCTCCTATCTGAAATGCAAGAGTTGCATTATTATGCAGACCAAAAAAGTAAGCAATCACAATAATGCTCTCATAAAGATTTAGAATCCCAAGAAGCTTAAGTTATGGAAGATTTGGACTACGAGTTCCTCAGTCTTTCCATCCGGAGATCGGAAACATAAATGGTGTTTTGGGTTAAAGGAGGTTTTGGACCAACAATCCTGTGTGGCAACCCAATCCAACCGAAGCTTGGGTCATCGAGTTGTTTTTTTTTATATAATTTAAGTTGAAAGTATATATATATTTATTATTTACTTTCAATTTATATATAAATCAATAAGATAACTTCTACTAGGAGTACTCATGAGTTGAGTTGGGTAAGGTAGATATATTTTTCAGACCCAACCCAATTTCTAAAAATTGATGATGAAATTACTTAAAAACATGTATATATAATTGCATTTTAAGTTTCAAAAATAGAATTAAAGATAAGTTCGGGTTAGCTAAAGTCATCTCAAACTAATTTAGGTTCCAATAAACTAACGGTTGGATTATGTTTAATCAATCCAAAAACTTGAGATGATAAGATACGGTAAATTTAATTATATCAATCCAACACTCTACCTCTGAAATTTTAGGGTAAGTTAGGGTAAATCAATCCAACACTCTCCCTCTGAAATACCCTACCATTGAAATTTTAGTTTTAGTTTGAGAGGAAATGACTTGACTGGGATTCGAAGCCAGGACCTCCTGCTCTGATACCATGTTAAAATGACTATCCTTCCCATTTAGAATTGAAATCCATTTTAGGACATTTCTCAAATTTCTAAACCCACGAGAGAGGGAAAGTATTAACTAATATAATTAAATATAACCCAGCCCACCGACTCAAACTTTTGGGTTAATGAGTGATTTAAGATAATTTAACACTAACTAACCCATGAAAAACTCTTTTGTTCGAAGTCAACCCAACTCAAATACGTTATGACCCGACCCAACCCAACCTGTCAAATTGTGTTGGGTTGATTGAGTTGATCGAGTTTGTTGAGCACCACTAACATAAACAACAAATTCTCCCTCACCATCTTGACAGACAGTTGGGATAGGGGTAGGGATGGGGGTGAGGGAGGGGGGAAGACAAACCTCAGATGCATCCGTTTGGTCAATTGCCTGAACTTCAGCAACAGATTGCATTAAAGCTTCTCCTGCCTGATCCGACACAGAAGAAGGTGAAGGCTCCATTGTTTCTCCTGATAAATTCTCGTCTAAAATCCCACTAGGTTTAGAAGAATCCATTGAATCGGATTCTGCCAGAGTGCCTTGTATGCCCTCAAGTGGCAGTGACTTAGCAATTAAACCACTGTCAAACGAGGCTTCAGACTTTTCTTCCATGGTTTTTGGAGGTGGGGGCTGGGTTAAGGTATCAACTACATCTACTGGTACATGATTCCCAGTTTGAGGAACATCAATCTGATCACCAGCTGAAGCTTCCAAATTGTCATTGCTCTTATCAGAATCCTTACAATCCTTCAACGAAGATAAAGATAGAGTCAAATTTCCTAGTTCGTATTCCTTAATAAGATCAAGTACATCTTCAACTTTAGAACCAGATTGTTGTTTCTCCACAGGAGATTCTTGGATTATATTAGCCGATCCCTCAATCTTTCCTCCCTCCAGTGCAATAGATGTGTCATTTGAACATTCTTGAGCAAGGTTATCTGAAATCATAACATCATCCTGAGATGCTTTCACTTGAAGATCCGAATTCGCCTCCCAGTTCCCTAAACTATCAACTTGATCTGTCACAGATGTGAAACAATAATTTCCTTCCCCTCCCTGAATTGAAGATGATGGCAGAACCATATTATCGGTTCTATCTTCCATTTGAACAGCAGCATCAGAACTTTCTAATTCATTTTCTTTCTTTGAAGGTGAAATGCCAACAGGGATTGCTTCACCAACATCTGGAACAGCTAAATTATCACTACTAGAAATATCCATATCCATGCCACATGGGCCCTGGGTGTCCGCCTGGTTATTTTCATTATCCTGGATCAAAGGAATTGGAACGTTTCTCTCAGGAACATCCTCAGGAATAACAAATTTTGACACTGATGTTTTCTGATCTTCGACATCAATTTTGACAGAGCAATCCGCATCCTCAACTCGTGGAGGTATCAAATCAAACTCCACAGCAGAATCTTTAATGGGAATTCCAGCCGATACTTGATGGACTTGAACGCTTCCATCGTGAGATGAAGACAAATTTGGCAAATCTTCTGAAGCAAGCTCTAATTTATTTTCCGATGTCGGCACGAACAGATTAGGTGCAACTGCATTAGAATGATCTTGACTACCACTAGACCTCCCCTGCGAAATGTCAATATCCAGCCTAGAGGCAGCATCTTTTTGTTCAAGAGCAGGATTGGCATCATTCACTTCTTTATGTTTACTCTCAATATCCATAGTAGTTACAGAAAGATGTGGTTGAACCTCATGTTCAGCACTTGAAGCAAACTCTAAGTTATTAACTGATGTTTGCTCCATCAGGGTAGGCACCGACTCATTCATACTGGAATTGTCTATGACTACTGGAACACTAGGACAAGCTTGGTAGGCAGAAATTTCTGCATTTTCTCTGGTATTATCAACAGTAGTTGTGGCACCAACAGTCACTGTAGTATGAGAAGAAACACCCGACATATCAATAGTTGAATCAGCCTTCGAATCAGCAATCTTCGGAACTATTGATTCTTTTAAAACATCTGCCGAATCTGATCTTCTTTCACAAGCTATAACTGAAGATTCTTTTTCATGGGCATCAACTGGAATGTCGGAATTTAAAATTGTAACTGAAGCTGAAGTAGTATCTGATTTATGATTTTTGTTCACCTCCACAGATGACTTGTTTAAAACAGGCATTGCTGGGGCATCCTTGTTTTCATTCACAGAAGACTCTCCAACTATAGCTTTCGGTAAGCCAGTCCCAGAGAAGACTTCCTTCATTACCCGAGCAACATCATTTATGTTTGCAGTTTGATAACGGCCTGATACAGAAGACCTCTCCAAGGCTCCAGTAGCATCAATCTTTGTCGCTGATGCCAAAATCAGTTTTTGTTGGGCAGGTTTGGGTGCTTGCTCCTTTCTTTTCGAACCCTGGAATTGCACAGTGTCAACAATTTGGGTACCACCTGCGTGATTCTGAACACTGGTTGATTCTTGATTGTCAATCTCAGTTTTAGCTCTTAGGTCTATGTCTTTACTACTCGAATCTCCCAATTGCTCCAACTGCACAGGCACATACAAACCTTTAGTTTCCTTGCCAGCAGAACTGTCAGAAATAACAGGAGGCAAAGAGGCTGGTTTTCTTCCCCTACGGCGAGGGGGCTCGTCCCTTTTTGCAGTCTCTTCCCTTTTTGCAGTCTTACGACCTTGGCGTTTTGGTTGCCCATATCCAGGAGGCGGACATTGAGATGCAAACTGCACACTTGAAGCCACTGATGGGAACGAATGAATTGGCTGGGAACTATGAGTAGTCTCTGGAGCAACATCTGTTACAGCCTTGGAACTCATCCCCACAGCGACTGAAACGGCTGGAGGACCACATATTGTAACTGCAGTTCCTGAAGTTGATGTAATTGGATGAGCTGTGTCTCGCAAACCATTCAATGTTTCATCAACACGGTTATTTGTTGCAGTTGGATCCTGGGCAGCACCAGTACTCTTACTCAAGTGCTCAGAAGGGTTTGCTTTGGCTGTGAAATCTCCAGAAGAAACCTCCTTGATAACATTAGAAAGGCTACGTGAATCGATAATATGATTTTGTTCAGGAGTAGGCCCTGCAGAGAATTTAAAAGTAAATAAATACATATAACAGAAAATGAAGTGTAACTAATACTAGTCTTGTGGTCCCATATTACTACCACAAGTTGATAAGCTGACTGTCTCCTTACCTTGGTTGGGATTATCTGCCGGTTTATCAGATTCCAGACCCTGTACGGTGTTTCCATCTGGTTTCTGGTGCAATATCTCAGAGATAACATTGGTTTCCTGATTGACAACATCCTTGCTCAAAGAAGAATCATTATGGTCCATTTGTAAATTCACATTTGAACTTATACTAGCCCCAGCCAAGGCATTAGGTAATGTGAGAGCCGCTGCTACCTGTTTCTTTCCTCTACGTCGTGGTGCCCCGGCTTCACTTTGCGTCTTTCGACTTAGTCCTCTAGGCTGTACAGGTTGAGAATTGAAATGAGGAGCAATTTGAGAGAAAGAAACCACAGAAGGCAAAACAGGTGTTGGTTCCAAATTTGATGATATCCCAACAGCAGGTTGATTGTTAGGTCCAGTCACAGGTTTTGATGAGGTAGAACCAGGAAAATCGGTGGGAAGCTGGGTGGCAGAAGTATTAGAAATAATGTCACTTGCAACATTAACTTGACTTGTCGCTGGGTTTGTGGATTTAGCCTGGTCATCTTGTCTTGCATCAGAGGGTAGACTACCAGGAACAGGAAGTGGTTCCAGCACTTGCTTTTTCCCCCTTCTTCGAGGAGCTTCTGGTCCAGTTTGAATCTTTCGACCACGACCTTTCACTTGAATCGGTGCAGGAGAGATAGCTGAAGCTGAACCAGAGGCAGAAATTGTAGATGGCACAGGGGTAGTTAACTGAGAGCTTGCAGCAATCCCTGAGGCAAGCAGATCGATAGATCCTTGACTAGGCAAAGAATCAAGACAAACGGTGTTAGAAATGCTCGAAATAGTTTCTCCTTGTAACCCCAGGTCTACCTTTTCTCTTATAGAAAGAGATGGAGGAATCACTGGAGCAGAAAACTTATTGACAGTCGATCTTTTTGGTCTTCCACGACCTCGCTTCGAAGGTGGTGTTTGAAGCTGAGGCATAGGCTGAACAGGAGGCATAGGCTGAACAGGAGGCATAGGCTGAACAGAAGGCGTAGGCTGAACAGGAGGCGTAGGCTGACCAGAAATAGGCAGACCTGGAGGAATAGGCTGACCAGGAAGCAGAGGCTGACCAGGAGTCGTAGGCTGACCAACAGGCAGAGGGGAGGCAGCAGGAAGTTCTTTCATCAAAACATCTGCTACAACTGGCCCACTAATACTGGTCGATGGTTCTCCTGCAACAGCTTCCTTTGGCCTGGGGGATTCGGGTGAGTCAACCTTGCACATCTTATCAAATTCCTCTTCTGTCCACTGTTCCTCGTAGGACCGCACCTATTAAAATAAGAAGTTTAATGAAAAAATAAAATAAAATGACTCAGTATATAATACACATTCATTATTAAAAGAACACTTGTCAGACCTCTCTTGCCCGCTTTCCCCTCCCATAATTATGGGTGTCAAGGCTTCCAAGATTGCCCCTCTTCCTCTTTACCCCCCCAACTTGGGCACTCTCCACAGGTTTTGGTACTTCTTCCGTTATCTTCATTACTTCGTAGAATTCTTTCAGGTCATCATCTGTTACAAGACGTGAAGGCATGGAAGGAATAGGCTCAGAAATACCATGACCACCTACCAGCTTTTTCCACGTGACCTGCAAAATCAATGTTTAGAAGTTCATTTCATATATGCTCTTTCTGTTAGTTAACACAATATGAATAAATAAGAAGGCTTAAAGGAGTGTTGAATTGCATACCATCTCATGCTCTCGGCGTTCCTTGTCCACTGTTTCAAACACATCAATCTCTGACTCACTGTGAACAAGAAGACAAAGGGTTAATAAAAACTATAGCTTCTACCTTAACCAGTGGATGGACAAGAAGAAAGATCATTGTTTCCCTTTCAGGACACATAAATAAGCAGCATAAAACTTCAAACAATGAGATGTAGGTGTTACCTGCGTGCTAGAAGATCATTTAGAGCATCATCATCTAGTACAGGAGCAGCTTCTTCTTTCTTACTTTCACGTAGAAGAGATTCCAAATATTCCCTTCGATCCTCAGCACTGCAGTAAATTAAATGGGAAAGAAAACCATTTAGTGCCTCAACCGAACAACATCAATTTTCATAAAAGGGCTACCGACCTTGTATTGTTGTCAAAAAAACCAGCAGTAATACTCTGGTTAGCTACTCCTAGCTTGTGCTCTGCAGCAGCTCTCACTTGTTCTTCCACTGTTTGAACCTGGATAAAAGGGGAAAAAAAGATCAGGATGTACCCATTGCTCAATTGCAAACACGCACTAGGATAACAATACCCACATTTTCAATTTCAAACCAAGAAAAGATAATGGGATACCAATATATAAGACCAAATCAAGCAACGAAGAATAATTCTTTTCACGATATAAGAGTACAACAGGAAACTGAAGTTGATTGCATAAAAAGCTCATGAATTGGTTTGAGTGACGGAAAAAATTATAACTCCAAATATCAAACTCAAATGTTTATTAGTAAGAAACTTGTGAACGGCCTTACTCAAAAGCTATAATAGTCAGGGGCCAAGAGATGAGAGATCCCTCTCCCAACAAGAGTTGCTTACAGAAAAACCATCCAATCTCAAGGATTATAGAGGGAGGATGATTACAAAAGAATTTACTATAGCTGTGACACCAACGACAACCACAGAATTATATAAAAAAAAAAAAGTAGACTTATCATCAAAAGTCCTTTTATTTCTTTCAAACCAAAGACTCAATATATAAAATGTTATTCCAGAGCCCTTTCCCAGCAGACTCAAAATTGAACAATTTTTTTACCACCGTCCATTTTGATTGTAGAACTATTATCTAATATATATATCCACACACACATATATACAAGATATATACATTTATATGAAACAAAAACATTTCATTGATGAAAGAAAATGGTTACAAAGATCCTGCCTAACAAAACTAACGTACAAAAGAGGTCTATAAAGATACTAAAAGGGAGAAGAAGCCAACAAAGAAGGCTATCATAGACCAAGAACGAATTTAAGTGATCCAAATGAAGAAGGCTATCATAGACCAATAATGAATTTAAGTGAACCAAACGAAGGTGAATGGGAGAACTATTGGAGCCTTTTCTAGACAATACTTATGGAAGCCCTGCATCTTGGTTTGGCCTATGTTACTATGCGTCCATTCCACATGTCAGAAACAGTTCTTTAAGCACCCCCATACAAATCGTTTTCCATTGAATTCAAAGTATCCTCCAACGTTGATAAGATTACTTAGTTCCAAGACATGACAAGAAAACTTACAGTTTCAAATCTAAGAACAAGCACGTCCCTCTTCTGGCCAATCCTATGAGCCCTTGCCTGTGCTTGTAGATCAACCTGACAATAAATGCACAGTAAACCAAATTTAGAATGAAATATACATCAAATACTTGACATAAATGCCATGCAATTTTGTCATATATGCCTGTGGATTCCAGTCTGTGTCAAAGATAATCACTGTGTCAGCAGCTTGGAGATTCACTCCCACTCCACCAGCTCGAATACTGACACCACAAGAACACACAATCTGAGGATGAAGGCATGAATATCCATAAAACAACTGATCAGACAGACAAGACAAATTTTACCTCAGAAGGAATATAAAATAGGGAGAACTTTGCCCATTAAATAAATCAATTAGAGCACCACGATCACCCCCAGATGTATGACCATCCAATCGGAGATATCGATACTGTTTCCCATGAAGATATTCCTCCATAACATCAAGCAGTCTAGTCATGGTGGAAAAGAAGAGAACCTGCAAAGTTATTAGTCATTTAGAGACATTGAAACATAAAAAGATGAAACAAGCAAAAAACTCAGTTCTGAAGAGTGAAAAGAAGGCAGTTTTAGGAAACACTTGATTTATAGCAACATATCTTCAACACTTAATCTAGGAGAGACTCTATTCATCTCGTCAATAAATGCTGCCCACTCCACCTCATCAACTTAAGGTTCCTTCTCATTTTATTATCCCATGTGCTATTAGATAGGTCCCAAATGTTGGCCACACTATCATTTTTACGCAAAGACAGATGGTAAATCAGAGGATACACTCTCTTTAATTCAGAATTTCTGCACCACTTGTCATTCCAAAAACTGGTATGGCTGCCCTGTCAAATTTTTATGCATATGTTGCTATAAATTAAGTGTTTCCACTTGTCAATGGGAACTTAGCCATGGCATACTTAACACAAATGACAAATTACAACACAAATCTCCCGGGCTTGCTATCTCGCCTCAATGTTGTTCCCTATGCTTTGCTGATCTTGAAAGCCATATTCATCTTTTTAGTCATTGCATTATGGCTAGTCGGGATTATCTTCTTCACGTTTTCAAATGGCAAATGACCAAACCTGGAAATATTCAAGATCTGATCCTATTTGCTATAAATGGTCACCCTTTTAAGGAAGAGAAGAAGATTCTATGGAAGTTCTTTCTCATTGCTTTTTGGTGGACACTATGGAGAGAGAGGAATGCAAAGCTCTTCGATGATCAGGATTTTGAAAGGCAGGGCATTATTGAATCAATTGCTTTAATGTGGGCTCATAGTATTCATCCTTTTAAGGATAATAGTTTTTCTACTATTTTGTATAATTGGCAAAGTTTTTTGTAACTATGATGGATCGATGTTTTTTGTATCTTTTATAATCTTTTCATTCATCAACGAAAGTTTAATGTTCCCTATAAAAAAAAAGTGAAAAGAAAGCATTGACATACACAAACTAATCTGACTCGAGGAAAAGAAGTAATATATCTTAAAGTGAAAAGTGAATTGAAGCCACTAACTACAATATACATCACATAACATGCCATTTCTTGTCCACGTTAAATAAAGATATTAAAAATTTTAAGTGGCAGCATCAAATATAAGCATTGAATTCTCATCAGAATTGTATCTTGGTATTGTCCATAAAGTACTTACCCGATGATCAGTTGCTTTTAGCTTTGGCAATATTCTATCTAACATCTCAAGCTTTCCGCAGAGTCTAATAATTGGTGGCAGGTAATGCTTGGGTATCAAATTATCAACCTATACAAGAATACAGAAGTTTTATAAAGACAAATAACAAGCAGGAAATAAAGTAGTTTAAGCTTCCAACACTAGGCTGTGCACTGACAAATGAAAAGATGACAAGGATAAAACATTCGATTGAGATACAGGGTAGTGTGGTGGGGTGGAACATTCTACTTTCTACCTTCACTTACCTCAATTGGTTTATCTTTATCCAAAAACCAATTATTAAATAAATTGCATTAAAATAAAGAAAGACATGCCTCCTCTGCATGAAGTTGGCTTAGATAAGGATGGTTACAAATATTGCGCATCTCCATCACCGAGTTATGCACTGATCGGACCTAAAGGAAGAATATGCATGAAAGTGTAGGTAAAGATAATAATTGAATCATCATAGTAATTAGAATAGTAAACTTCTTAAAAAATTAGTAGAAAAGGAAATGAAGTGAAGGAACCTTTGTACTTCCTATTGAACCAAGGTTTTCTTCTACTCTCCTCATTAAAAGTTTCTGATATGCAGAAGCCTCACATCTTACAAGTCTCTCAATCTTTTCTGGCAGTTCATTTTCCACCTACAAGCAAAATGGAAGAACATAAATATGAGACAGTGATGTATCCTAGGATTGATTGAGAGATAATTCTCCAAGAACCAAGAAACACTCTTTATTAATGAAATGAGAGTTGTCCAATACAAGAGAGACTGTCTACTATTTATAGATAGTAAGGTAATTAACTAACTAATAGAAGGTGTTTGGATACAAAATTGTAGAGTGATTATTTTGAGTGATTAGATATTTGAATTTTACTAATAGTTCGTTTGGATGATAATTTTTGAGGAGGGATTGCAGTTAATGTTCGTTTGGATGATTATTATTGTAGAGCGGTTGCAAACAATAGCTCGTTTGGATGTAGTTCAAAATGAGAGATTATTTTGACGGGTTATAAATGAGTGGTTAGAAATGACTGATTAAATCTAAATGATTACAAATGAGTGGTTAGAAATGAATAATTATTTTGATTAGTTAGAAATGAGTGATTATTTTGAGTGATTACAATAGCTCATTTGGATGTGCATGTTCGAAGAGGAGCTAATATAAGCTAAATTTTAATAGCTCGTTAATAACGTGAAACAGACACCTCATAGAAACTTGGCCAATTATCTCTTACGTCATTCTACCCCTCTAAAACAAATAAATTCGTCCTTGAATTGTAAAATAGAAATAGAGTACGCATTCGAGAATAAATCAAATCACTTTTGGGGGAATAGATTAGAGATCCCGTCATGTTGGTCATTTTAGCATTCTCTTTTGCTAAGGAAAAAATTGCACAAGGCTACATTTTCAATTGAACGTAGCTTTTCCTTCCCTTCACGAAGTTGATTTCTTGTTCGAGTTGAGAAGTGGGCCAGAAGGCCAAGATTGGCTTTCAATTTCGCATGCTACCAAGGAGCCATCTACCTCGTTTATCTCTTCTAGTTCGAATAGCGGGTCTTCGACAAGTTCTTCAAAATCTGCAAATTTGTCATCGTCTTTTTCTTTCGGCTCGAATAGCTCATTGTGCTTGAAATGATCCAGGTGCCTCGTATGAATTTCGGGTCAGTAGGATGTACTCGAATGCTCGCAAATTCTAGGTCAAGAAACGTTAAATCGAGTTGCAACTTTAAGGCATAATTTTTGTGATTTCCTCTTTGAGTTGATCTTCTTCATGTTTGCAATCAGCTTCCCCAAAGGTTCATCGATGAAAATTCTACATTCTTCATAGCAAGCCTCATTTGCGAATTCTTGTGCAATTAAAGATTTGTCGTCAAAAAAGTCCTCAACTTGGACTTCGCAAGCTTCTCCAATGGCGTTTGATACGACTTCTTCTTCTCCCGTATTTCAACTCGGGCTTCAACTTTTACTTCCACTCGGTTTTTCTTTGAGTTGAATATGGTTTCCTTCTTCGAATCTGGGCATACGAGGGTCAACTGCAATTTCAAATCTTCTTGATCGGATTTTTCTTCAATTTCTTCAAGATTTTTCTACTTTCTTACCAATTTCATATTTTTCCTTGCGGTCCTTATAATTGCAGTACTATTCATTTCGAAATCTTGTGAGAACTTACTGAAATCTTCATTCATTTCTTTCATGAGAGTGAATTTCAGCCATATTTGATCTTATTTCTTCATACCATTGCAATATAACGTGGTTGATTTATATTGAAATCCAATCGATACTTAGAATCTATTCTTATATGATGTTCCATTGACGTAAACTTCCATGCTTGTGAATTCTTGAAGTTTTTCCTTTGTTTTCTTGTAAAGAGATACTCCCAAAGGTATCTCTAGTAAATGAATGTGAGCTGTTCAGTAACTAGCACAACTTCAAGCTCCCTCTTGCAATTGGTTGATATATATTAAGAGCAACTTAATCAACAAAAATGATAGTCTCATGATTCAAGAACTAATAAGTAACAAACAAGAATGATAACCCACTACCCAGTGTGTTAAAGAGTGCTTGTAACCTCTCCCTCAAGGTTCCACAAGCTTAGACAAAACATGCATACCCTTAACCCTAACCTCACCACCTTATTATCTTAAAAAAAACCCATCTACTTATTTATATTACTCCTCTCTCCTTCCACTCAAGAATAATCACCAATACACACACCAGATCTACTTTTTTTTTTTTTTTGAACCGAGAAATCGAAGCTTCGCTCCACTATACCCGGGGTAACCACGCCCGTCCCTAGGCCAGACACCGAGAGACATCGAAGGAATGGAGACACGGGAGGTGTCTACAAATTAATGTCATAGATAGGTCTCGAACCTGACACACCAGATCTACCTTATAGAACATATAAGCTAAGAAGCACAGGCACGAACACCAAATACAGACACGTAGACGCGTCATTATTTTAAAATTTAGGACACGAACACATCGAGAACACGTTAATTAATATAATTTTATATGATATACTATTAAAATATAAAATCCAAAATAGTAAAAAAAATTTACTAACTATGAAAAATATTTCAAATAACGATGAATATGAAGTTAAATCGTGTAGTTAGTTATATCAGTCCATTTAAATCCAATAAATATCAAAATCTCATCATTCTTTACATGTATACTAAAAGCACAAAAATCAAAATTTATAAGCCTACCTTAAACAATCTCAAAATACTTTAATTTTTATCTCATTTTTTTCTTCACTCTGGTTTCTTTCCTTTTTTTTCATTTTAGTACATCTATCTTCAGTGGATGTCGTTGTCGACAACCTCCACCAACTTGAAACAAAATAAGTCTTAAATGGGGTGTCCATGAAGTGTCCAAGGTGTGTCTGTGAAGTGTCCGAAATTAAAAATAATAATAATAAAGGAAGACACAGAATTTTGAGTGTCGGACACGTGTCCGAAGAGTGTCCATAAGTGTCGATGTCCGACACGGATACGTTGTCAAAATAGAAGTGTATGTGCTTCTTAGCATATAAAGGTGTTTGTGGTTCTCACAATTTCATCTCTCTTTTTGGGTCTCCATTTATGAAGCCTTTTCTTTTTTAGGGGTAACCACGCCCGTCCGTTTATGAAGCTTTTTGAAATCCTATTAGAGTTTATTTTGATTGATTAGAGCCTCTTTTAAAGCTACTTGGGCTCCGCTTTCTGGTGGATTTGTAGTTTTTTCCTTGTATTTTCTCTTTGTTCTCTAATAAGGAACGCACAACGCGACCCGTGTGCTGTCTTTTCTTTTTTGTATGCACCTCTTCTATTCTCTTTCTTCTTTTTTTTTCGATGAAAGTTCAGTTATTATTAAAAAACACAATAAATGGCAGAATGCTTGAAGGGGATGCATGAGAAAATGAAAGATTTTCCAAACAAAAGAGCAATAGTGAATACTTATGACGACAAAATTATGCAGCAGAACATAAATTTTGGCCAAAGAGACCTTGTGTTTAAGCCTCCGAAGAACAAATGGGCGAAGAACTTGGTGAAGTCGATTGATGATCAAAAGATTCTCCTCTTCAGAAAGTAAGGCCTTGACCAAAAAGAGAAGTTTATAGAAATTAAAAGCAAAGACAAAATAAACCGAATTTCAAACAGAAGTAGCAAAATTTTGGACCTACTTGATCAGCTGAATTGTCACCATTACCCTCAAATGGTTTGTTGAACCACTGTGAAAAATCGTCCGACGAATTAAAAAGATTCGGCAACAAAAAGTTCAGTAATGCCCAAAGCTCCTCAAGGTTGTTCTGCACAGAATGGATTTCAACATAAGCCAGCAACTACAAATGAATATATAATCAAAACCAACTGAACTCAAGATTTTATATACCTTTTTATTGAGAAACAAGAGATCAACGGTAAAGAGCTCAAAAAAACAACCTAAGGAACCAAATGAGAAGGCATGCCAATTCTCCCGAAGAAAGAATTACAAAAAGATCTTTCAGCCTAAATTGAATGATGCCTATGGTATATTTACCGTACAAACTCAGAAAAAGAAGAAATCTTATCTGAGAAAATTATAACAAATAACATTTCATTTTTATAATTGGCCGCATACACAAACTATAACAAATAAAAGCATATTCCACGAATCGAATAAAAGTTCTCTCCATTTATGTTAACTTCAACTTTTTTTAGAGGCATGAAAAGATCTTGACCTGCCATGAGAGTCTCATTACATTCTATTAAATCTTATGTTTCTAAGTTTTTTTTTATAATGATTCTTTAGGCACTATTTCTTGAAGATCTTTTTTTATAAGGTCTTACATTTTAGAAGACTTCCTATGTTAACCTCCACTATTTCCCGAGACAGCTGGAATAGCTTCATAGATCTTATTGTTAGAATTTCTTTTATAGATGACCTCATGTGCACGTTCGGCTAAAAGGAATGTGAGAATGAAAGACTTCGGTTTATATTTGGGATTTTCCAAGTCAACTTACATGCACCTTAACTATTCTCACGAACCAGACCGTCTAACCCGACAACATTTCGGTGTTATGAAACTCGTAGAAAATTAATTTTTAGGTGAGTAACTACCATGGATTGAAATCGTCACTTCATAGATTTACCACGTGACCAACTCGTGATGGTTAACTATAGACCCATATTAGATAAAATATATTAGTTAAGCACTATTTTTCCGATCATAATGAACCCCCCCTCCCTTCCAAAAAAACAAAATGGCTGATAGTTAGAGCTTTGAGGGAAGTATACTTAAAGTAAAAAAAATATGGAGGCTAAACCAACGAATGCCCATGCAATCAGGTTGAAGGAATATGCTCGTTTGCCATAAAGAAAAAAAATGAGTATTAACGACTGTGACCTGTAGAGGTGTTCCAGTCAAGAGTAATCTGTGAGAACTCCGATAGTGTTTCAAATCAGCATTCAACTTGCATGAAGCATTCTTTATGCGATGGCCCTCATCAATTATAATATAGTGCCAATGGATTTTGCTTAGTTTTGGCCTATCATGCTTGTTCATTAGATACTCGTATGTGGTCAAAAGTACATTAAATTTCTGATGAACTATTCTCTCCCTGCAATAGAACCATGTAAGTTTCTGGATTACCCAACAAGGATCCAAGAAAGAACATAGGTAAAGCTTGGTCATATGTAAATCGTTACTTGAATAGTTTGCGTCTCTCTTCTGGAGGTCCAGAATAAACAATTTTAAGCACACTTGGGGCCCAAAAGTTGATCTCTGACTCCCATCCAGGTAAAACTGATGATGGAACAACCACCAAAAAGGGACCTCGATCATTCTTAGTCTCCATCAAATAACAGATTAGGGAAATTACCTGAAAATTCTCTTGTTAGTAACATGGAAAGGTACATGGTACAGAAGCTATATCTAGGCTCATGTAAGGCAGGTTAGAACAGTACGATACCTGAACAGTTTTTCCAAGCCCCATTTCATCAGCAAGAATTCCGTTCAAATGGTTGTTATATAATGAAACGAGCCATCTAAGGCCATTCATCTGATACCTAAATTTGTATTACCACATTTAAAAAATAAATTTAGAAAAATCAAGGAACTAAAGTAAGTGCAAGAAGATAATGCCTAAAAAGATATCTCTCTCCAAACCACACAAATTTTATAAAATCAGATAAAAAACAAGCAGGGGATGATAGAAAAAGCACGATACTTACTCTCTCAACTTTCCTCCCTGAAGACAAGCTGGCTGCTCAGCGATGCTTTCCTTGACACTGTAAAAGATTTACTCAGATAAGATATTACAACAAATTAACAGCAATTCACTGTTAGCAAAAATTATCAACTTGAAGCCTTAAATACCAGAGGGATATTTGGGGAAAGGAGAAAAAGAGAAGAGCGTGACTATGGAGAGGATGAGAATTAGGAGGCAAATGATTATCGAGGAGAATGATTATCTGTTTTTTGGGTGAAGGAATGATTATGGAGGAGAACGGTTATTTGTGTCTTGAGCCTGAGGTGAAGTGAAATTATGAAGAGAACAAAATAGTATGTATAAGGAAAATGATAAGTGGCTATGGAGAAAATAAAAGGTAATTATGGGAGGAATAAAAAATGATATGCAGCAATGAGGTTACGAGAAAATGATTCTTGGTGGCCCAAACGTGGGTAAAATTTTTCTCATCACCTTGGCCCCGATTCACCCCCAAGATTTTCTCGAGAATTGAAAATGCAAACGACGCGGTTATGAGCACATTTTCAAAGCACTGTTCAAATTTAGATTTGGGGATAGAGAGGGAGAAGAAAGCATGAAATGTTGTCACCTATGGGCCATCATGTAGTACTTCTCGTTACTTTCCAAATAATGCTGTAAGATGAAAAACAACATAGTCAGTGAATAAAACAAAAACTAATGCAAGAAAGTGAGCAGAGAACCGCTTGCCTTTGCCTGATCACTTTCATCTTCATTCTCAATCGTAGTTTCACTTTTTTCAGCAATGGTCACATCTTCTCCATCATCCATTCCATGCTCAAACCGTCTTTCTATGGACTTTGCCTCCTGTAGCTTGGATCCAAGCTTTTGAAGATATTTCTCAGTCTCCTTGAGAAGTTGCTTCACCCGATCTGATTTTGCATCCTACCTCAAGAGGTGAATTGTTAGTGTGAGAAAAAGAAAAATCTACAACGTTGTTTCAAAAAAAAGAAAAAAAAAAGGTCTACAACACAATCTGATTTTGCATAAAGGGAGAAAACCTTGAATTTCCTTCAGGGCCTTTTTTATCCCAATTAACTTGAAATATAGATAATGCTCTGCACTACACCGTAACAACATTATTTCTTCTCACTTCACTTTTTCTTAATAAGATTCTAAAGAGTCTATTCCCCAAACCAAAAAGCTATACTTTTATTCTCAGTGCGTTTGAAATTCATTCCTATACAAATCCAAATACAACACATTTTCAAATCCTACTCTCTTGTGAGCTTACTATACCAAATACCACAACTCATCGTCGTGTAGACCTCAAAGAAGGTTTAATTTCAAAGAGATTAAAGAAGCCACAAAATATTTAATACAAGAACCTTAAACTTTTTAGAATGATTACAAATTTTCATTATCATATTCTGTAATCACGACTGCTGAATTGTTAGAATACTTATTAGAATGATAATTTCCCCTTTGGTTACTAGTAATCATAAAAGAGAAGGCAAACCTGCACCATTCGCAGATACCCCTCTACATCATTGATCTTCAAGAGATTGATCTTCTCACGCTGGATTCTGTCAATCTTCTCACGATGAAATCGTTCCTTCTTTTTGTGGAACTCCTTGACATACTTATTGAAACCCTTCCACCTCTCTCTTTTAATTTTAAATACATCATCCAGTCTTTCCCTAGAATAGAGAGTTGGGGAACAATTAGCTAAACTTTTTTTTTTGCAAGAAACATAAAGGGAGTATGGACAATAAGCTAAACTTAGTAAGACTGTGAGCATAAATCCATTGTTCATTGATGGATTTAAAACATGTGAGGCTCATATTTAAGAATGTATAGACAAAAACAGCATTCATAGGGCACCACATACTTGTGAACTTCAACCTCCCCAAAGAATTCCTTTTGCCTCTCCCGTATTCTCTTTTGCCTCTCCTCCTTCATTCTCAACTCAAATTTTTCAAGTTGTTTAATCCTCCTACCATGTTTGTGCTTCTTGAACGATTTCAAGCGGTCCATCTCAGTTGAAATTGGTTTGAAAAAATCATTAAGAAAATCACTGCTCAGATTTTCCAAAATCCATCAAAAAAAAAAAAGATTAGTCAAAGAAGAAATAATAGCATTAAAACTCTTGGAGAAAACTATACTAGTCCTGAAAGAGACTCGGGAGAAATTACTTTCTGAGACGACGTTGAAGCTGCAAGAGTTGAAGTTTTTTCAATTCTATTACACTTCTAGTTTTTGCAGATATATCTTCCGATGAACTGACAGTATCCTACAAAGTTTGGAAAGGAAAAAGATGCGTGAGAAATGAAATGAACTAAACGTGCCAGGTAAATATCAATGAAAATTAAGTTTCAAACTGCAAGTTCAGGCAATATCCCAGCGACATTAACAACAGGCCAATTCAGCATTGAAACAATCAAATGGATTTTTGCTTCTACAAAGTAGAAACCATAAGTTTGATAGAAAAAAAATGGAATATGCACTTGGCTAAAAAATTATTTACCCCAAAATACATGAAAAATATTTCTTTATTTTTGTATTCCTTTTTTTTTTTGAAACAGTACTCCATTTTCTTTTCAATGATTGCCCAAGATCACATCTTAAATTTTGTAAACTACTTTAAAACAAGAGAACTTATGTCCATAGTTTATAATAAAAAAAATTGTTTCCACCAAGTTGAAGGTTTAAAAAATGGTTTTCTTTCAAACAAACCAGCGGAAGACTAAGAGATATTTTTCCTCCACGTAATATATATATATATATATGGTTAAAACACAATCACTGTATTGAACAAAAGAAGCAAAGGGAAGAGGAAGGAGAAACTTCCATTACTCATATTTGTGTGAAGGGTGCGAGAAGACTCTCTTTAGGATAACATAGCAAACCAAAAAAAACAAAACACATACACAACTTCAGACTAACAGGACTGAGAAGAAAGCTTTGAATTGGCAAGTTCCATAGGTCTTTGTGTTGTTGCCTTTCCAATTAGTATTGTAATTATGCTTCTTTTATGATTAATTGTATTTGCAGGCTTTAGATTGAATTCTTAAAGGAAAAGAAAATAGTTTAAATTGAAAAGGTATAGAGTTGAAAAGGCATTACTAAGAGGGTTACTTTGGGATTTCTTTTTGTTTGTTTTTTTAGAGAACAACATTTTTCATTGATAAAAGAGGTTATTTGCTAGAGGATACAAGCTCCACAAGGGAGAAAAAGGGAAGCAGTAAAAGTATAAAGAAAACACAACAGCAATTCAAACCTGAAAAATACAACCAAAAAGTGGAAACCAATCTAAAGACAATAATAGAGGGAATGCAATGGAACTATGAAACCAATCCAACTAATTTAGCAACGTGGCTTTGGGATTTCGGCACTTCATTTGCCACCTCTTTTTGTCAGTCTTCACTGACCAACAAAACTACAGATGAATCTTGATCTAATATAGTTCACTAGTGATTAATAAAAAGAACGCCAAAGAAAGGTAGAAGAGAGACAAAAAACCGAGATGCATACAAAACCTTTAACTTATCAAAACATGTGGCAATGCATTTCTCAGTTTTTTGTTGTTTCAGTAACCATTTTTGCTCATTTAGGAGTTTCTTGATCCAATAAAGTTCACTGGTGATTAATAAAAAGAACGCCAAAGAAAGGTGGAAGAGAGACAAAAAACCAAGAATGCATACAAACCTTTAACTTATCAAAACATGTGGCAATGCGTTTCTCTGTTTTTTGTTGTTTCAGTAACCAATTTTGCTCATTTAGGAGTTTCTTTTTCTGACGATCCATTATCCATTTCTCTGACATGGTGTACCTTGGAGACATCGGCGAATCAGATGGCATTGGCTTACCATCATCCTCATGTTCAACAGTATGTAGACTGCCATTTTTTCCTTCATCGCCAGATGCCACTTTGTGCACTTCTGTGATGCATCTAGATTCAGATTCGTGCACATTCATATCATCTACAATGAAAATCCACAGCATTCAATAAAACCCAGTTATCCCCTATGTTCATCTAATCAGTGAAAATGTTTTCGTTTCTTATAAAAAAAAAAAATTAGCTCCTCTGAGTTAAAGTTCTAACAAATAACTCACCATAAGATGCAATATTTGGGATCACACTAGCATCTCTTGAAGGAACTACAGCATGGTATTGATCATATGCCCCAGAGATAGGTTTCCACCGCTCTCCCATTGAAAAAGAAGACTGACTGTCAATTTGTTGACTTCCTAAAACACTATTGTTCCTAACAATGTGCATCTGAGCAGATACATCGTTCTTTCTATCAACTACCAGCTCGTGCTGATTAGCATAGGCTGGTAGAATTCCCCTAGAACCCTCATTTGTGCTGCCAAATCCTGTCCAGCTAAGTGCAGCAGTGCCTTGATTGGTCTGTCCAATCAGAGGATTGCTATTCTCCAAATCCTCAACAGGGTTATTTACAGTTAGGCCCCCCCTTGCACCTGAAAAGTCGGGCGGATGTGATACAGTGCTTAAACATGTTTGAGAAATTGTTTTTTCCCTCATTAGTTCGGCCTCTGGTTTTCTTACTTCTGCTTGAACAGAGTACTCAAAAGGTGGACCCTTTTTATCCTCTACTCTCATATTATCTACTTCTTTCATGGAGTCGGCCTCATAGATTCTTCCCGCAGATGTGGCACCCAGGATCGTAGTACCTGTTTCCCTAGCAGCATCCAACTTTACTGATGGCATCATGACTTCAGTGGTACTTCTGGCCTCATTAAAAGATTGAGCAATACCTCTAGAATCAATATCTTTGTGAAGCCCCTCTACATTGGCATTTAAAATATAAATAAAATACTATGTTATAATGTTAAACATGGTTTTGTTAAAAGAAGTACAATGTCTACCTTCTTTAGGAAAATTATTCCCGAGGGCAATTTCAAGATGCAGTTTCTTCGGCATTAAACCATTTCTGAAGAAAAAATGAAACGTACAAATTTAAAACAGCCTACCACAAATAGTTATATTATTTAACTCAAAATGAGATTTAGAAGCATATGCAACCTGAAAGCTAAGAACACAAGGCACTGAGCCCTAAGTTGCTTCAACTGTTGATCCTTGAAAGGCAAACGAGATTGGGAAGATGCAGGAACCTGAGAAGCAGGAAGCTTTCCTGCTTCTCTAGAAACTGGATTCCGTAGCATACCCATTTCTGGTCCATTGTTCCGCCATGCACCCTGTTAAGAACATGTACCAAGTTAATATCGATATGTAGATAGACTTTTTGGATTTGCTCCCAAATAAAGCTGTTTCCATAGTCCAAGTAGTCGTATTTAAACTTAGAAAATGAGACCAAACATCAATGCTGCAAAGTGGAAAGGAGCTAGCGATAATGAAGGGAGAAAGCACTTAGCTTCAGCTAAACAAAGCAACGTTTTTAGGGTGTTTTCTTTGTTAACTATTTTGCAAACTACCCTTATTTATATAAGAAACATAAAAAAGATATATATTCAAAAAAAAAAAACTAATCTTTTAATACTATTTACGAATTTTTCGCTTCAATCCATTATATTAGGGTCAAATGATAACTACGTCCGTCCCTAGGCTAAGCACCTGGAGATATCAAAGGAATGGAGATACAGAATGTGTCCACAAATTAATGTCACAGGTAGATCTCAAACCTAGAATCTTGAAGGGAGCACACCTTCAAAACCCAAATCTTCGACCATGTGCCACCCTTAGGGACAAAAAAAACGGTTTACTATTTGTTAAAAAGTGTTCATAAAAGTTAAATTTACCATAATCTACTAGTTTAAGATCTTGTGTTCATTTGTTATTAACTTAAGCTTTCGTCACAACTTTTTTTTTTATTTGTGAGTGGCCCAACATTTAGCTATTCTCATGGGACAAGTTACTGCACCTCGACTATCCTCACGAGGCATATTGTCTGAACTTACAACATTTGAATGTCAAGAAAACCCGTGAAAAATTAACCCCTAGGAAGGTGACTTGAACCCATCACCTCTTAGTTACTAAAGACCATTCATGACTACTAGGTCACTCCATGATGGTTTTTACTCCAACTTATTAACTTAAATTTTTAAGTTCATTTGTGATTTAACATAATTCAACACGGTACCGGATTAAGAAGGTCCAATGCTCCAACAATTGGAGAGAGTCTAGGGTGTATGAAAGTAATGCACGCCCGACGGGTATGGTGTGCACAAAATTGATAATGAACATCCGGATGAAACTAAGGATAGGAAACCAAAAGGTAATGTTTTAAGTACCACCATTGTCGTGAAAGTATAGTCATCAACAGTTACCAGATATTTTAATGCTCATTCATTTCAACAAAAAAATAATAATGATGGGAGTCTCAATACTGATGATCAAAGCAACTCTAAAAAACTTTCCGAGAGCCAAATTCCAAGGCGAGCAATAACAATTGAGAGAAAATTTTCTAGTGTTGTCGCCACAAAATCTATTTATTACTAGAATCAACCCATTATATCATGCTCTTCTGAGTTTCACATCATATGCAAAAGAATCCTAAGAAAAGAGAAAGAATATCAAAAAAAAATTATTCCATAAAGGAGAAACAAAAGAGGTACAATTCTTTCAAAAAAAGAGATCAATTGAAGTACTTGAATATTTGAACCCAGGTACTCTTTCAAAAAAAAGGTATAAAGAGAAGACCAATTGAAGTACGTGAATAATTGAACCCAGGTACATACTTCCACGACACAAATGTTAGAAAGAAAGAAAAAAAGTGATTTTAATCTGTGGCGTCAGTGTACCTTGACTATTCTTACGACTCTCACAAGGCAAAGTGTCTAACCCTAAAACATATGGTTGTCAAGGAAACCCGTAGGCAACTATGGATTGAATGATGTTACCCATGTTAAAGTGAAGTTATCAAGGGAGCTATTTTTTAGCAAGAACAAACATTATTAAGGAAACTATTCAAAACCTGAATCATTTTCGTAGCATCAACTGACGATGTAGGTAGTTCACTCTCCAAAACTTTTTCAGTGGAGGTAGAGGTACCATCACCTCGGTTCATAGAATACATTTGAGGGTCAATAGGCTTGTCGGCAGTTTTTGTAAATCCATGTTTCACCTGCTCAATATTACCTGCATCATATATAGAACCAGTAAGCTGCTGAAGAAGCTTGGAGGCGGTGTGTAGCGTAATTGAAACTATAAGTTGATAATAGCATGTTCTCAGTGGTTTTAAAGGCCTGGGGCTTTTTTTTCCATGCATAAAATAAAATAAAAAATATGCATGTATATATACTCAAAACATATATATTAATCTCTTTCTTTCAATATAGAATTTCTCGCATGGTAACCCATAAAAACATGAAACGTTAAAATATTAGTCCTAAATCAAAAATCTTAAGTTCTAAATATCAAACTTATGTCGCTTAGTACATACTCATTCCCATCCACTCCTTCATTGGTGATAATTACAAAGAAGTGAATTGGCAACTAGGGTCGACGATTAGGTTTTAATTGCTTTTTTTTAATAAAACTTTGAAGTAATTGTTGATTGAATTCGAAATTAAAAAACTACCCGAGAAAAACGAGTAAAGATTACCGTTTTACACAAATTTAAATAAATAAATAAGCGTCATGCACGCTTAAGGGCTTCACGAAAGGCATGCACCTTTCACAGACCTTTCTTTCTGTGCCTTCCCTAAATAAATAAAAGCCACACGAATGGGGTTCACGAAAGGGGCACGCGCCCCACCTTTCAAAGGCGAGGCGCAAACTTTGAATCTGAAGACTGGCTTTTTGAACATGAGGCATGCTTTTTGAGGCTCTTTAAAACACTATATGCCCCATAGTTCATCCTAGATGAACCTGAAAGTTCTCCACTGTGACTAAATAGGACCTAGATGGCCAAGCACGCTTTCCAACTAACTTGAAAAATAATAAAAACAAAAGAAGAGGAGGAAATTTTTTTTTTAGTGAAAATTAAAGTCACATACCTCCCTTAACTAGATAAGCCGGTGGTTCAACTCTATTTGTCTTTACATTCCTAGGATTAACCAATGGATTACGTGTATCAAGTTGGTGAGTATTATCACTAGATGGTTCAACAACTGATGTATCCACCTTCTTCCTCTTCTTGGCGCCCTTCTTAACATCCTTATTATTTAATTGTGAATCGTGCTTCTCTTGTGACTGTGAGTTGGCAGACCTCGAATCCAAACTGGACGGGCTTTCTTGATCAAAAGATTGACCACTCCGATGAGTGGCAGAACCTTGATAATAATCGTGATCTGTACTACTTGGACCAACAGGTGGCTTGCTTGAAGAAAGAGGGCCACTTTTGGACAAGTCATTTCCAGAAATACCCATTTTGGAATCTTTAGCAGCACCAATAACACTAGAAGAACCTGAAATTATTTCAAAAATGATTTATTCTGAACAAAGATTCAAAGAAAAATATGTGCATTTATAACATGTGCACTCGCAATTATTTCAATAATTATGAAAAAAATAACGTGTGCACTTGCAAAACCAGATTCACTTAAAACCAGAACCCCTTTTTTTTTTTTGAGAATTAACCAGGATCAAATAAAAGATCACTATACCCACAAATTGTGCAGTTGAAGAGTCACCCATCTGAGTTCCACCAGTCAGAGGAAGGCGTGATGCTCTCAAAGCTTCAATATCAAGACCATGTTGATTGATGACAGTCTCCATAGCCCTAGATACATAAAAAAAGGTTACATTAGCAAAAAGAAAAGAAATAAAAAAGCAATCTAAAGACGTCGTGACAGGATGAAAGCAATTAACATTTAATCTGTAAGGGCTTTTAGAGTGAGGGTTCGAGTGGGGTGGGCTGTAGCCCACACCTCGTCCGGAACCCTAGGGTGAGTAAACCGTGTATACTATTTACAAATCTCCCACTTCCCCATTACCATGATTCTCTTTTCCCATCTCCTCGGCTCCTTATCCCTTCAATGATATCATTTTTTTACAAAATTAAGTTGATTAATTCACAAAATAACTAATTAATAACTTCACCATAAATTTCGAGTTAAAAAATTCACCAAAAATTACAAATTTGAATTTTTTGTGGTAAATATTTTCAATAACTAAAAATAATGAATAGATTGCTAACTTATTAATATCTTTAACAAATACACAATCTAACTGTTTTAACTTGTTTTAACTTGTTTTCATAAAGGAAAATTATTAATTTTTACCCATAAACATGTCATAGCCAATCAACTCTCACTATCGTTGAATAAAAAAATCTATCAATTTTCACTGACTTTGATTTCATCGAGTTAGACTCCAGATTTAGTTAAATGTAGCAATTTTTACAAAAAAATTCCATAAATTCACTAATTTAATTGATATCGAGACTTTAACAATTAAGCTTACTTATTCAACAAATTAACTAAATATTAGTTTTACAATAACTCTCAATTTATAACAGAATATAACTCTAATACTCATTCTTTCAAATCTAAACAATTTGGTGTCGCACATTGTTACTGGAAAGCATACTATTCAATAGAAATTATCAGGGTAAAATTGCAGAACATTATAATGATTAAAGTTAGACAAAGATCTCTCTACCACAAATGTTGCTGAACTAAGTTACCATTGCAATTACTTATCAAAATTTGGGGTACATATTTGATGAAATTTAAAGTTTAAGGTAGAAAATGATATAACTGGACAAATTAAAAGTAGTAATTTTTTCCATTTTTATAAATGCGAATTTGTTGGGTACATTTTCTATGATTAATTTATTATAATTGAATAATTAATAAGGTTTTTTTTGGAAACAGCAACAGTTTAATCAACTTAATTCAAATTAAACTAAAAGTCAAAAAGGTATAAAGCTCTACGTGGCATAATAATGTAAATGTTAACCCCAAACACAGACGAATATAAATAATAACAAAAAATAAGAGAAGAATAAAGGACACTGAGAAGACCAAGATTTGAATAACCTACACAAACGTACTTTTATAACAAAAAAAATAGAATGGTGCCCAGCTGTCACCAGGGTGGCACGGTAATCGAAGCTTAGAATTTGGAGGTGTGCTACCCTCAAGGGTCTCAGGTTCGAAACTCACATTTGACATTAGACATTAATTTGTAGACACCTCTCATTTACCCTAAACACATACTATTATAATTCTCAAATACTATAATATCTTTCCTACTACCCCCAAACGTCCCAAGGAAGTAGAATATGAATCAACCAGCAAACATCCAAGACTAACTACTTAAAAGAGCATGCATAGTACACAGTGAACTGTGAACAGATTTAAGAAAACAGGATTTCTATCCAAATTTCGCATCGATGTAAAACTTCTTCATGGATGAAGTGGTCAAATGAAAAAGTAACCATAATACAAGACATGACAGTGCGTAGTCTGTTTAACTTTCAGCATGATGGCAATATGAAAAGAATAAATCGAAGGCTAGCTCTAACCAAAGAAGAATACAAAATAGAACACCAATAAGCAATTAGTGAATAGAGGCAAAATAGTTGACAAAAAGAGTTTATAGAATTGCTCTATATGTAGGGTCACGACGCACGATACAACCACTAGGGACAGTTAATAATCCTTTTGAGCCTTATTGAAGGTTATTGTAATGAGAACATTATTTCAATACTTGAGCTAGAAGTCCATATGATCAATATTTGATAGGAAATTAAATAGGGTAGGAACCAAATTATGGCAGAAAGATTAAGAGATGACAAAAATATTTCAAGTACTAAACTTATTAGTTATTAACTTATTTCTTGAGGGAGCTCACTGTTCCAAATACAATTAACGTCAAAATTAACTTCACGTGCCGTAATGCATTATCTATGTTATTCTCTGAAATAATGACTTCTAACCCTTTTTGTAAAAAAATCTTTACAGTCACTAAGTTCTTCTTTCTCATCGCAAATTAAAAAAAGAGATAATTGAACAAAAATAAACAATGCGCTGATATATAAACAATGCGGGCTAAAATCATATGCTAGAGTAGAATAAATGAACAATCAAAACTCTCAACTTTAGCATCCAACAACAAAAGATTTGCAAATCAACAGACCCTCTTTTCTTTTTATAACAGAAACCCTTTGAGGCTGCTTATTTCAAAGTTTTATGAAACTATTATAACTGAGCTTTTATAACCACTCTTCAAACAACCTCGTCCAAACAAGTTATTACAACTTCTTCTTCAAAATCCCTCAAAATAACCTCTCATTTCTAATTACTCAAAATAACTCCCCCTACAATTACTCAACCAAACACCCACTGAAGTCAATGACCATTGCATCATAGATGCCTCTTGAATGCCAATCATATAGTGAGATATAACTTAACAGCATGCATATGAATGAATATGATTTTTTTTCAAATTAGGAACATGACGGTTTGATATTGGGAAAATAAAATCAATAGGATATGCAACAATTATAAGGGGAACATGGTCAGTAACTCACTAATGTATGGAATCATCATTCATTACCTTGAAATTACTTGATATGGCATGGAATGCTCTTTCCCACTTGATTTCATGTGTTGTAGTATCTGAAACTCACAAGCATGAAATCATAAAAATGAAAATTATACGGGCTTTAACTGAGCATACAAAATAAAAGTAGAAAATGCATTACACACCACGTAGAGTTTTGTAGCCAATTTTGCTGGTTCGTCTCTAGATTCTTGAATTAGTTTGTGCAGAAACTTGGCTGCCTCCAACTCAACATTTTGAGTGGATGCCATCTCGTCTAAGATGGCAACCTAGAAGGTGAAAATTGTAATCATGACGTTGACAAGTACGTCGCCAGAAAAACAGACCAACTTAACGTAAAACAAAAAGACACTAAAATGGACAAAGTGAACCAATAATAAATATAGTACAGTGGTAAAACAAGCAGGAAAGCACAAACTTTCGAATGGCTTTTGATTTTTCCTCTTCTTTTCTTCGACGGAAACGAAATACCTAGTGATATATTAAACATCATGGGTATTGTAGTGGTCGAAAAGATATTATATTATTATGGGTTCTCCAAGATGCTTCTCGGTAGGTAATGAGGGGAGTAACCCACATATCATATAAATGTGTGGAATAATTCTCACTTTTTCAATATTAGACAAATGACAACGATTAGAGTATCTCCACAAAAACCCATAAGGTTATATTATATAGTGACCACCAACCTAAGAATTAATTTTTTATGGATTTACTTGACATCCAGATGTCAAATTGACATCCAGATGTTGAAGAGTTAGCGGTAATCTCGTCAAACAACCATGGATACTTTTTTAAAATAAATAAATAAATAAATAGTGATGAATGGAAGAACAAAGATATGAAATAGCACGAAGGGGAGACAACCCAGGGGCAAGCAAATGCTATTCGCAACTGTCCTCTAAAGCAATCACAAAATCCAATTGCACAAACTAGTTGCAACAAACCACCATGATACTCTAGCTACATGTAAATAACAAATTTACAATCCACCTTTATCTGTTCAGCTCGTGTTTCACCCGGCGGCAGATGAAACCCAGAAATAAACTATGCAATTGAAGCAGAGAAAATAAATTTGGGCTGGATCAACAACAACACAAAAAAGATGTTCTGTCAAATGAGCAGTGACTTCCAAGTTCAGGAAATGAATTAAAAAAAACACAATTTCTTGGGCGACTGAAGAAGAAAGTACATACCGAGATCCGCTAAGAGATTGGCAGCTGAATGTGAACTACATGAAGAACTGGTTAGATGTTGAAGAAATTACCAAGCCCTCGAAAGGAAGATGGAACCGCCATTTTACCACCAGCTCGGATTGAGGGAGAGAAAATAGGATGGCTGTCCCAGCACGCTTCGCACGTGGTAATAAATTGGGCTTCGGCCCATTTATTGAAACAGACGTCGGTTTGGCCCGTTGAATGGATTTCTCTGTCACTTGTTGGCCCAATTTGTGGAGTTGCTGTTTTTTGTTTTTTTTTTTTTTTTTTGGGCACGTGGACTCATTCAATTTTTGTACCCTTTAGCATTGTCAAGGAAAAATGTTACCCATTTATTGTACGTTTAAATTTTGCCAATTTCATTTAGTTATGGTTGTTTGTATTAACCAATTGTTTCGCATCAACAAGAGAGAAGTCTGTGAGCTTAAATGGGATGTCAGTCACCTTCATTAGAATTAGGTTTTTTATACAATAATAAAAAACAAAGTCGCAATAGTGTATGTTCATCAAGTGGCTGATGTTTTTACGAAGTCGCTTCCGCAGACGAAACATTAATTTTTCAAGGAGCAACTTGGAATTTGTCGCTTCGAATCAAGAGAGAGTGTTGAGAATTGATTATAGAAGTTCTATTTTTATCTAATTGATGTAGTCAAGTTAACTATATTTATAATTTATTTGTTAGTAGAGGTAGTGCTCCTTATTTTGAGGTTAATTTATTTTTTCGTAAGCTTATATAATAGGCTCTTTAGCTCTTTGTTTAATGCATCGATTTGAGTTAAATAAAATCTATAAGTTTTTTTTTCTAGCCTTTCATCCTCTTTCTTTTACTTTTCTCAACTCTTTTATCCAACAGTATCAATACGAATGATTTCGTGTAGGGTGTTTGTGTTTAACAAGTGGTATTGTAGTCATGTCAGTTTGTAGTATTTGTTGACTAAAAACTTATCAAAGATAGGCAATAAACGAGTATAGTTATAAGTCAGATCCATTATTAAGGCGTAAAAAACGAAAGTGTTTAACTCCAAATTGTCACGCATGGGAAATTGAAGGAAACCCATGAGTTTAAATTGAATAACAATCGCTTTCATTGGTATGCGAGTGATATAAAAATATCACGATAACTCATGCGCATAGTGGACAATATTGTACGAACGTGGATGATCTCGTTTACCAAGTAGTATCATAGTCATGCATTTTTGTAGTATGTGTTAACTATAAACTCTTTGAATATAAATCGGGAAAAAAAGAGAGTTGTAAGTTAAATTCGTGGTTGAGCCTTAAACTTGTGCTTCTTTGGTTGAGAGAATGATATTGGTACTGCAACAAACGAAAAATACGAGTTTAATTGAGATGACAAGTTGATAATTTTAGTGATAACCATAAACAAGGCCATGAAAGTACATGCAACAAATGGAAAATATTATACTAATGTGGAAAAGATCTTGTCCCAACAAATTTTAAATTCCATGGATTATAATTAAACATTAAGTATGATACCCAATACTAAAAGACATGAATCAATGATTTTTGTTATAACCTGTTAGACAACGTAGATGGTACCGATTAACTCATCAAAAACGTTGTAGCTTTGGACTATAGCGCTTTACATATGTAAATGAATACCCTCTTATCACTAATTTAAAATGTTTGTTTGCCTAATATGAACAAATGTTACAAATATTGAAATTGACTTTTTAATCAACGTCCCACAAAGTCGATCATTATATTAATTAAAGTAATTGCTAATTTTAAACTATTCCAACAACGTATATAATTAAGTGCAAATATTTAAGTTTATATGTTGCCTAATGTTACTAAAGTTTGACACGTGTAACAAATTTATTGACTACAAACAACCTTTGAAATGAATGGCAAAACGGAGGGAAATATATGAGGCAAACAGAATAAAAATGAAAAATATATATGAATTATATGGAGTTTACAATGAAAATAAAAACACTAAGAAAATAAAATAATTATTATAAGATTGAAAAACACATTTAGAGAAAGAATAACCACTTGTTACGGGGGAAAGAAAAAAAAAATTATAGGGAGGTAAAAAAAAAAAAAGTTGCGTGGGAAAAATAAGATAACGGATAAAATGATCGTTGATGGACGAAACACATGAAATCATATTATTATCATTCTCTCCATATGACCTAATTGTCTCAAACACTCAAATTTGGATTTTTTACTATTATTTATAATTAACAACACGTAAAAGATCGTTCGAATGACTTATTGATTTATAGGTATACATTCGAGAAAGTTAGAATTTAACTTATGATGTTTAAAAATGTAGACTTTGATCCATATGATTGAGAAAATTACGTAATATATTCTATATAGTTTGGATGAATTTAGAATTTAGTCATATAGTTTGTAAAAAGTAAAATGTTGTCGCTTTGATTTGATCAAACCTAAAAAAAATTAATATTATTTATAAATTGTATGCAATTTAAATAAGTAGATGTAACTTATAATGTATGAATATGTGTTTTTTGTCAAATCAATTACTCTCTCATCGTTAAACACATAAATAACTAATATATATATATATATTTCATTCACCAACTGTTAGGACTATTTTTTATATCTTATAAAATTTAAAAAACGAAATTCTAAATTTTCGAATCATAAAGAATAAATCGTAGATTTATCTAGACCACCGAAACTAAAATCTAAATTTATAAAATATAACAACCAAATTATAAGTTTTATCAAATTTATAATTTACCATAATTTATTTTAAATTTTACCTTCCATAATTCAAAACATAAAGGCAAGTTATTTCACGGAGCAAGAAAAAAAAAAAAAAAAAAAAAAAACAGCAGGTCGAATTAGAGTCCACCTACGAGTCACATGACCGTTTGAAAAATTTGAACGCGTATGCCACATCACCCGTTCACCTCAGCGTTAACGATCAGTTTTATTTTAAATAACAATGATATATTTTTTTTTGTTTCCTTGCATTTTTAATATCTGTCTGTTCCCGCCCATTTCCAGAGAGCATCTCTCATCGCTGTGATCGCAGATAAGAAATCAAGCTCGGTTCCCTCCCCTCTCTCGCTCTCAATCTATCTCTCTTTGTTGGCTGACAAGTATATTCGGTTATTCGGTTTCGCATTTCGAAACCCTAGCAACAGCGGTAGAGATAAGAATGAATCAGTACCACATCTATGAAGTCATTGGCCGTGGAAAATACTCGGTAATTACTTTTGAGCTTTTTTTTCGAAGTTTTTAGAGTTTTTTTTTTTTTTGGGGTTTAATTCATCAGCAAAATTCTCTTCAATTGCGGAATTTTGTACTGAGTGTTTCTCTTGTTTGTTCGGGATGTTCACAGACTGTGTATAAAGGGAGGAAGAAGAAGACGATTGAGTATTCTGCAATTAAAAGTGTGGATAAATCGCAGAAGAACAAGATTCTTCAAGAAGTAAGCCGTAAAATTCCATTGTCATTTTCTACAGTAGAGCATTCTAACGGATTTTGTCAAAAGATTTTGGTACTTGTAGGATGGAAGTAGAACTATAGATTTCGGCAATTAGGGTTTAATTTGGTTATTTCAAGAAGTTACTTGTTGACCCTACATCAAAGTACTCTCACCACCAAGAGGACACGTTATCAAATCCCCTGCCTCAATTATAGTTGAACTAAAAAAAAAAAAACTTATCCCGTCGATGAAGTATGCTATTGAGGTGTAGGCGTAGTGTGAATTGATTGATTATCCTTGGTATCATGGGTTATTTATTTATTTATTATTTTTTTGCGTCTCTCTTGTTTGACTACATAACGTTATTGTTCAGAGTTGAGGGGCTATTTTCAATCGTATTTTGTTAGATCTGTGAACGTCTTGGAAGTCTTTGCTTTTCCATCTAATACTTTAGCGTCTCTCAAATTATAATAAGATAAGATCTGAAAAACACGTGTTATTTTTTTTATATCCGCGAGTGTCCAAACTAATTTGCGTGCACCTTAACTATTCTCATGTGACATACCACTTGACTTTATAATATTTGAATGCGAAGGAAATACCTAGAAAATTAATTCCTAGATCTAAGGTAGGTGGCCACCATTAACACACATGTGTGTTGTGTGTGCACGCTTGATTTATCTGGATCATGGTGTCAATCTGTAGTGTATAGTTGAATGTTTCTCTCTAATTGAGCTAACAGTTAAGTGAGAAATAATAATTTAAAGGTGAAGCACGGTCCAAATATCTTGGATTAGAACGTCGATGATAGGATGATCAAAATGATCACAATTTTTGAAACATGCTTTAATCATCAATTAATCAGATGGAGTTTTTGTGGTTACATCATTGAAAAGTTTCGTCTTAACTCTCTCATAACTTCACTCTTGTCTTATATGCTTAACCTTCATTAGGTTTAAGGGAAATTGTATAAAACCCGATGCACTAAGGTCATTGAGGAAGATGATTGATTTTTCTTCTGTTTTCGAGAAGTTGTGGTAAGATGAGAGTAGGTTGTAATTTTGATTTGTTTAATAAAAGAAGACATCCAGTCCCAAGGGACGCAGTGGTTGAAGGTTTGAACTTTGAAGGCGTGCTCTTCTCAAGGTTTCAGGTTCGAGATTTATATGTGACATTAATTTGTAGACACCTCTCGTGTCTCCATTCTTTCGATGTCTCCCGGTACATGGCTTAGGAACGGGTGTGATTATCCTGAAGTTTCAGAAAAAAGAAAAAGAAGAAGAAGAAGAATATTTAATTGTGGTTGCGTTAACTGAGCTTTATAGTTCCTGAGGAAATCATATTAATGTTAGATTAATTCAATCTAAAAATCGTTAGGTGTTTTTTGAAGCGGAATATTTTGTTTTAAACAAACATATCTCATTCCTCCATAAGTATGCAATCAATTAGCCGTCAGGATTGGGTTGTTTGAAGCATGATGTCCATTACAGGAGTACATGAAGCCATGGGCATGGATTAGAACAACTGTTTTGTAAACTACGCACCTTTTTTTTTTCTTCTTTCCGTACTATTTATATTATTTTATTTAGAGACACCCTTTATTTTTCTAGATATTTGTGAGTTTTCTAGTCAGTTTAGGAGTATACTATTGCACTTTTACATGTTTAAAATTGATGCATTGCTCATTTGTGCCACATAAATAAATGTTCTTTTATTCTATTGCATTAAATAACACGTTTAATAACCTCGGCATCACCAGGTCTGGTACCTTGTTTATGCATACATTTTTGTACTTAATAGTTATTACATAAAAAAATACTACTCCCCAGTTTGTTTCTGGATTCTAACAGTTAATCTACCTAACATCTATTTCAGGTCAGAATACTTCACTCCCTTGGCCACCCAAACGTACTCAAGTTTTACTCCTGGTAACATTTGGAAAGCCTGATTATGTTTTTGATAGATCTTCTTAGCTGTCAGCTTTAACCAATTTTGTTGTTTTACAACTATCTTTCTATTCATCTCTTCGGATTAGACATTCACTTAGTCCCATCATTTTGCATTCTTAAGGTATGAAACTTCCGCGCACTTATGGCTGGTATTAGAGTATTGTGTTGGAGGAGATCTCATGAGCATCCTGCGCCAGGTATTTCAAATATTTTATCCCATACACAAAATTGTAGTATTGGAAACTTACCATTAGGAGCCTGTTAGGTTTTAATTGGGGCATCTGTTTCTGCTATGGAATCAACTTGCCATGATTCTCATTTAATGAAATCATAGTCTGGCCTTATCACGATTCTCTGTGGAATTTTAAAGTTTGATTCTTGTTAGTGTGGTTACCCTCATTCACGTATTAGATTTTGCTTATGACAACACTGGTCAGTCCATTCTACTCTTATACGGAACTTCTGTGATAGAAATAGTATGTGATGATCGTGATATATGAGATTCGGGATCTTTTGTTCACTTTTAATTGTCTTTCAATTTGTTTCATGGTTCATCATGTTTCCTATAACTCTTCCTTAAGTTTTTATAGAACGTGTTAAGCCATAGATAAGGGAAGTGCACATTTTAAACAGTTTCTGCATATGATAGCCTAGCCACTTGGCCTGCACGATCTTTGTGTCATGTTCTCTGCAGGTTTAACGTTTGAAGGCTCTCCTCAATCCTTTGTCATTGTGAAACTGCAGAGGACTTGCAAAATGTCTCTACGTAATCTTTAGAGTTTTAAGAGTAAATATTTATTTATTATTTTTTTAATGTGGCAGGATGGTAAACTACCTGAAGATTCAATTCATGATATTGCTAGTGACCTGGTCAGAGGATTGCAGTATGACAGTTGACAACCTTGGTTTTTATGTTTCTTTGTTCATATTAATATATTATTTCTAACTATTTGGTTGCATGGTTATTGTAACTAAAACAATTTTAGGTACTTACACTCGAAAGGTATCATATACTGTGACTTGAAGCCATCAAATATCCTACTCGATGAAAATGGCCATATAAAGGTATTTATGAGCCAAAGTTGTTTTTTTTTTAATAAAAGAACTGGATAGCATTGAGTAGTTTTGTATCATTTTATTTAAACTCTAATTTGTCGTCTTGTCGTGCAGTTATGTGATTTCGAACTAGCTAGGAGGTTGAGTGACATATCAAAAACAAATTTATTGGTAGGTCCAAATTGTTTCAAATGTAGCAATTTGTGTACGTTTGTGTTGGTAACTTTTAGATTTGGGCTTAAATCGCGTCATATTTTTCAATTTAAGAAGTAGTTGATTGTTTATTTGATGAACTTATGCAGGTGCCACAAACAAAACGAGGCACACCCTGTTATATGGCTCCTGAATTGTTTAAGGACGATGGTGTTCACTCCTATGCGTCCGATTTATGGGCACTTGGTTGTGTCCTATATGAATGTTTTGTGGGGCGGCCTCCTTTCATGGGAAGAGAGTTCACTCAACTTGTAAAATCTATTCTCTCAGATCCTACCCCTATCCTCCCTGGTAGCCCTAGTCGTCCTTTTGTTAATTTGATTAATTCATTGCTGGTAAAAGATCCAGCTGAAAGAATACAATGGCCTGAACTTTGCGGTCATGCTTTTTGGGAAACTAAGATCTCTCCAGTATCTTTACCTCCACAACCAGCTTTTGCCAATATGATAGATCAATATTCTACTAAACCCTGTTTGTCTGAAAGAAATGGTGAAAAAATAATTCAAAACAGGACCCCTCCTAAGTGTCGAGTAAAAGATGTGAATGGCACTTTAAGACAAAATGAAAACTTTGCTTTTGGCTCTAGTAAAAACGAAACCATTGTTAAAGGTACTCCAGGCAGTCAAAAAACTCAATCAAAGGTTTCTAACAAATTGGTCGAGGAGAAGAAGCCGAAAGAAACCCCATCTACTTCCAAGGGAGTAAACCTCTTACGACTCTCGAGGATAGCAAAATTAAACTTGCAAAGAGAGAATGATAAAGAAAATTACAGGAGACACATTCCTAGCAACTCCGAAAATGATTCTGAGGTTGAAATTAAGAACACAGATATGGAACTAGACTTTAATGAGATAGTTGCAGATGAGTCTCATGAAGAACCCGACGATTCTGATAGTTTAAATTGCAATAAGGAAGACAATTCATCCAATCAGAATCCTCAGGGGAAGATGGAAGATGCACAGAATATGGGAGGAGATCTGTCAGATCATTCACCATCTGTTATTAATATTAATGCCTCTGATCTCTCAAATAGGCATGATCATGAATCATCATTTGTGTGTACAGAAGTTGTCGCTGCTTCACCTAGTGCTAGTCCTCAACTTAAGAACCAAATAATTAAAGAAGGTTCATCATATGCTGTTGATACTGATTCTTTGAAGTCATCCAATAACACGTCAGAGATTTTTTGGCATCAATCTGATCTTTCTGTTAAACCAGTAATGCCAAGTAGAAAAGCTGATAAAGTATCAGATGTTAATACAACCCTTCCTTTTGAGGGATTGCAAGCACCTGATTTCGCGAAGTTGCCTAAGGAGAAGCAAGATGCATTGAGCAACAAGATTATTGCTACTCTCAGTGGTAATACTAGTATTGGTGAGAAGCAAAATATGATAAGATATCTTGAGATGCTTAGTAATAATGCCGATGCAGCTAATATTTTGACTAATGGGCCAATAATGCTCATGCTTGTAAAAATGCTCAAGCAGTCAAAGGTTTTGCAATTGCGTGTTCAACTCACATCACTAATTGGCTTGCTAATCCGCCACTCTACCTTTATTGAGAACTTGGCAAATTCTGGTCTTTTAGTTTCACTTACTGACGGACTTAGAGACAAGCAAGAAAAAGTTAGGAGATTTTCTATGGCTGCAATAGGTGAGTTGCTTTTTTATATCTCCACTCAGGAAGAGCATAATAGCAACGCCAGTCCTTCAGAGTCTCCTTTGAAAGATACTCGATCTCCATCTGGATGGCAGGTACCTTGATCTGTGGTTCTGCCTTGTCCTATTTTGCAACATGCTTATTTCCATTCAATAAATATTTAGGAGGAATGTTTTGTTTGTTGGTAAACTTTTGCTACCATCTTGTAATTGACTTCAATTCAAAAAAATCATGTATAGTACCTGTTAATATTTGTTATGCAATATTATTAACAATTTTTTTGAACTTTACTCTTACAAAATTTTCTATGGAACAGGTCCCAAATTCATTAATTTCTTTAGTCACATCAATTCTTCGAAAGGGAGAGGATGATATAACTCAACTATATGCGTTGAGGACCATTGAAAACATTTGTAGTCGGGGAGCAATTTGGGTTTCTCGCTTCGTCAACCAAGATGCGATCAGCAACTTATGCTACATATATCGAGCTTCTGGGAAATCAGAGAATATGAGGCTCACAGCAGGATCATGTTTGGTTCGCTTAGTCCGTTTCAACCCTTCTAGCATTCAGTTAGTTACAGATAAATTATCTTCCAAAGACATGGCATGTGCCTTGGTTAAAGGAAATCCACGTGAGCAGCAAATTACCTTAAATCTTCTAAATTTGATCATGTTTGGAGGCCATACCTCGACTAGCATTGGAAGGTATCTTCTACCTTTAATGGAGGAGAAGAATATTGTTTCCAGTCTTGTATCTCTTATTGAGCAGGGAAGTGAAGTTATGAAGGGAAAGACAATTGTTTTCGTGGCTCTTCTCTGTAAGAGTGTAAGACGGTGGTTGCCTCACTTCTTTTGCAATGCCAGGTTACTTTCTTCAATAGACAGGCTCGCAAAGGAGAAGGACGTCTACGTCCAGCAGTGTTTGACTGGATCTGTGCATATCGTGGCAACTATTGTTCCAAGTTTGTTGGATATGATTATGGGAGATATTCAACAAATGATGGGAGGAAGACGTCATGGGCATATCTCCTCCCCCCTTACTAGTCGTGCTGCTCCAAAGACCAACATTCACATGTTTCCTGTTGTCCTTCATCTTCTTGGAAGTTCAATCTTTAAGCATAAGGTTGTTAGTGCCCAGGTGCTGCAGCAGTTGTCTGATCTAATCAGGCATGTAGAGACGCCATTTCAGGTGGGAGTATTATGACAACTAAAATTAACACACTGCACACACAAACATCCACTATTTGAGTTTATAATTATTCTTTTGCCTTCTTAAATTTGAATTTATTTTCAGTTGGAATGAGAAGAAAAAACTAGATTTTATATATACACACACACATCAGTCTAGATTGTATATAAAATGAATTGGAAGTTGGAATTCGTGTGCTCTATTCGTTATGGACCAGAACATCATGGTTGCTACCTGCTTGATGAATTATCCTGATGAGGAAAGATCAGATATGTGCTTCATTGTTTATTGATTTTTTTTTCCTTCCTGTTTGTCGTTTACAGGGCAGAGATGATTTCCAGATAACATTACTTCGAGTTATTGAATCTATTACAGAAGAATTCTCGGTCATACTTGAACACGCCGAGATTTTTGTCCACAAGATTCTCCCTAGTTCGGCTGTTCTTTACAGAGGCAACAAGGATGGGGATGCAAGATTCTTATGCCTTAAAATCCTCTTTGATGTGATGGTCATTTTTCTGAATGAACCGTCCTTGGATGAGCAAAGATTGCAGGATCTTAAGCAGATAGCAAATTTACATTTTCTCCCTCTCTATCCCGCCTTGATAGAAGATGATGACCCCATACCAATGTACGCTCAAAAACTACTTGTGATGCTCATTGAATGTAATTACATCAAAATTTCAGACATCTTACATCTAAAAACAATCTCCCAATGCTTTGAGTTTTTGCTTGGCGACCTCTCAAATGCAAATGTAAGTAGTGTTAAGCTGTGTTTGGCGCTGGTATCTGCTGTTGAGATGGAATCAAGAATACTTTCTCAGCTCAAAGTCGTTAGAAGAATAGGAATTTTGTTAGAGTTTGTATATACAAAGGATATGGAAGATTTTCTTGAACCAACCCTTGGCCTATGTAGAGCTCTCCTTCTCCGTTCGGTCAGTTGTAGAAAGGGCTTCGCCTACTCAAAAGAACTGGCTCTTCTTGGTGATGGTACCTCAGAGCAAAATGTTCTTGTTAACCAGCAGGAATGCATAAGAGATATATCCGACTTTGGTAACAATGTTGGAGTCTTGTTGGAGTTGAGTGGATCCTCAGAAGCAAATATTGCCGACATAGCTTCAGAATGTGTAGTGTTTTTAGTTATGGCGGCTCCTAGGGAAGGAACCACTGGTCTTCTTACCAATCTTCACAAGATTAGTGTAATCCTGGAGTCTTGGCGGAGAGGTGGCTGCAGCTTGCTCGTGCAGAGAATTCTGCATGTTCTCGGCTATGCTTGTAGACAGTACCTGGCCCATGCCATGATATTATCATTATCCACATCTGAGATTTCACGGATTGAAGCTATTATTCTTGAGATCAAGAGCTCAGGCATGCCACGTTTAGCTAATGATGCAGTGCTTGTGGCTATGGAGTTACAACGGCTTCATCGTTGTATTTAAAACAAGAAAAGTTGTGAGTTTCTTAATTCTCCTGGCTCATTTTTTTTGATACAACCTAATCCCCTTTGGCAACCAACTAACATTTAGCAGGTACTTCGCAAAATTGTTCATGTAGCTAGGACAAAAGTAAGATCTTTTGTTCTAACTCTATCATTGTACAGAAGAGAAGGCCGACTGGAAAATAAGTGAAGAAAGAGGATTTGAACTCCCTGATACGGCGTTAAGGATACCTTTCCGGTATCTACAGCTCCAAGCATGGTTCCTGGTGAGTTCTATTATTTATTTATATGCTTACTGTTACATGTCATCGAATTCTTATTGGCGGCTGTGTGTATATATGTTATACTTGTGCTGTGGGTTCTCTTCCAAATTGATGACGCCCATCATATTTTGTTAACTGTTAACATGGTGTAGCTCTCTTGTTATAATGCGACCATAACCTTACTTTTCCTTTCTAGGATCGTTGTTTGTGGATCAAATAGTCATTCAATATAGAGTTTTAAGTTCAGAAAAATACTTTTTTTTATCCCTAAGGGGTGGCGCAGTTGGTTGAAGGCTTGAGCTCCGAGAAGTGCTCCCTTCAGTTTCTAGGATCTGAGACCTATCTGTGATATTAATTTGTAGTCTCCATTTCTTTGATGTCCCTGATGAAATTGTATCTCGTGGTACAAACAGACTTTCTAGGATCGTTGTTTGTGGGTCAAGTTATGTGTCTTATTTACAAAATGGTAGACCGGTTGGTTTTCAATTCCTTTTGGGGAGCTCCTTGTACATAAACAAAGGAGAAATATTTTTGAATGTCCTCCACTCAAGTTAGCAAAACTCGCCAACGGACATTTAAGAAATACCTACATTTTAGTTTTCTAGTATTTGTTGGTATTCATTCTAGTATTTGTTGGTATTCAACCTATTATCTCACATGAGAGAGGGAAAAGATTAATGGTTTAAATGAGATGATATTTGTGAGCTTACGAGCACACATTTAATTCTCAGAGAAATCTATAAAAAATTAATTTCTTGGTAGATGACTATCATGAATTAAATCCGTAACTTTTTAGTTATTTATTATTATTATTATTTTTTATGCAACAAACGACATATATCATAAGTAAACTGAGTTATCATACTCAATTAACTCACCCGAGTTAAATAAGTTTACTATTAACTTAAAATGTATCTGATTGGAGATAAATTTAGTGATTAAAATAAGAGGAGGCTTAAACTTTGATTGCTCCTTAACTGGCTGCACAAGTAAACCGAGGGGCCAAGCCCAGAAGGATAATTAAACCAACAATTTTTTTTTTTGGTTTCTTTTTTTTTTTTGTTAGTAATAAGTGCAGGTAACAACCACCATCCATCTAATCTCAAAAAAAAAAGAAAAAGAAAAAAAAAAGCAACAACAACAACCACAATTCATCTGGGTGATTAATGTTTAACTTAAAAGTAACTTCACTGCCTTGCCCCAATGTGTTATGTTGGATTTGTTTAATAATTTGCCATATTAGTTGGATTTATTTGTAATAAACTAGAAATAAAAGTTTGTGATATCTCATATTTATATTCAATCCCTTTGTAGTAATGCTTTTGATTTTAAAGTAAAATACAACACAATTGTTAGTTGCATTTCAATACACTACACCTATCGAGATTTGTATCTGAGCCTGAATTAGTAACTAATTAATCTTCAAAGTAAAGTTGCCCCGTTTACTATTTAAAAATATATTGCATTATAAATATTTTAACAAAGATTTAGAGTGGGTTTTTTTTTTTAGTACAAATCGAGGAAGAGATTACGGATATCGATTTCCATAATCGAAACTATGATCATAGTATTCAACTGGATTATCTCCAAACAATAAAATCAACATGTCATTGACCTTTACGGTTTTAAGCCGACCAAACAAACTCAATTATTTTTCATTTTTTGACCCTTATAATATAACTCCATTCTTATATACGAAAAAAAAAGAAGAATGCAAGTATGGCTTTGTTGGTTCACTTTATGGATGTGGCAATCACAGTTGGAATATGGTGCCAGAACGTTTGGCACTATTAGCCCATGTTGTAATGTTAACTTGTCTATGTTTTTTTTTTTTTTTTTTTTTCATTTCATATAATCCAAACAAGAAGGGGTCCCATTGAACAATAAATATTCTCTTCTTTAAAAGCAACAACTTAGAATTAAATACCTTTTCATTTCTACCATCTTTTTCTGTTTTCTTTTTCCTTATTTATTTTTGAACTTTCCTTTTAAATTTGTTTCCCTTACTAGCATTGTATTGATTTAATAGAATTTAAAACAAATGATTATTCAATTACAGAGATAAATGTTCCAACTATCATACTTACATTTCGGTAGACAATTTTTATGATCTTACAATAAAACAAAAATAAAAAAAAATTTAATGATACAAATTTATAGGTTCATGATTATCATTAATTAATTGAATTCACAGTTTTTTTTTAAAAATTTATTGAAGATCCTCTTAACTACTATGATATAGTTCACTCATCACAAATATTCAAACTATAAAAACTAATAGTATATAGTTCTCTTGATTTCCTCCCAAGGGATGTTCACAAATCTTTGTTCATGCAAAATTCTTTTGAGATGTTTAATTAAAAAAGTTCATTAATTCATTTATTGAAATAAAAGAGGGAAATTGTAAAAGAGGATCCTTTCCTTAAAAAAAAAAAAAAAGAAAAAAAAAGGATCCTAGAGTGATACTTAAAATTGACCTTGGAATCAAAGTTCGCACCGTGTAGTGAAAATGAGATGAAAAAAGGCACACTTTCTTAACAACGAAGTCCTCTGCTTTCGGTGAATAAATGTAAAATGTGATTTCTTTTTCCAATTTCAAATCAACCAAATTGGCAATTTCATAATTATGACGGTTTTATTATTATTATTTTTAAACCAAAAGAATTGATAGTGAACTGCTTTCCTTATTTGATAGTAATTCAATTCAATATTATGATTGCAGGTTCGAATCATCAAATTAGAAAATCTTTTGAAACAAACAAGTCTTTAAATTGAGTTGGGTGTCCGATAATTCGAATACACTTAATTTGTTTACATTGTCAATAAAATGTATGTTATAAAATATATTTTGTTTTTAGTACAAATTTGAGGGAGAAATCATAAATCCTACGTAAACGCATTATTATTTTTAAATAAAATCAGAGTCAAATATCGATTTATAAAATTAAACCCATAATGCTGGTGTTGAATTGGATTGACACCAAATAATGAAACTACTGCGTCAACAAGCTGTTGGATGTAAAATATAATAGGTATTTAAGCATGCTACATTGATTCGTAAAACGTAGCAGTATTATACAAAGTCTTTCATATTTATCATTTTTCCAAAATGTTTTATCTCGTTGTAAATATACTATTATTACGCTGAACTCTTGCCTTTATCTGTCTTAGCCGAGCTGATCCAAACTAATATATATTAGCCGAGCCGTGCCGAGCTAATCATAATTTTTAAAATGAACGGCTGGGATCAAGCCGACCATGGGAGAAAGATATTGTACAGAGTGAGTACCCGCGTAGCCATTTTGCCAACCCAAAAAGTTTCACTCCATTTTTCTTTGCTTTCACTTCTCCCCTCCTCTGCATCGTCTACTCTGCTTGCTCGTCAAACTTTCAATTCAATCGCCTAATCGCTTCACTGGGTTAGTGTAGCTTCATACTGTACTACGTTTAGTCCATTTACTCGATCCATTTTCTTGCTGTTCTTGCTCGGATTCTTGGCGTTTTCTCGGATTCCTCTGCTTTCCCCGTTTCAGTTTCGTGTATGTTTTGTGCGTCTTGACGTGTTTGGTGAGTTTTACGCTTGAGGTCTGATATTGATGTTCTTTGAGATTGGTGATGATGGTTTTTGAATGTTTGAACTCGTGGGATTTGTTGATTTGGAAGTTGGTAGTGGTGGGCTGATTTTTATTTATTGTTATTTTCTGCTTTATCGATTTTAATTTTCTCTGCTTGCTGGAATTTTGCATCATTTTGATTGTGAGATTTTCAGCAATTTTGGGCAGCGTTAGTGTTGTTTTGTACTTTTGTTGGTCTGGTCTGATTGTTTTAGTTTACTGCGTTGGAGTGTTCTTCTTTTGTAACCCTCCACTTCGCTTGCTCTTTTTTTGGATGAGTAGATCAATGGAGTTTATTGCTATTTCTATTTATTTTCATATTTTGTGAAATTTCCTCTTCTTTTTGCACTTTACCACTTCCTTCTCGCTCTGATAGTTTTAAAGGCTTCTATAATGGCATTTTTCAGAAGTTGATTGTTTTTTATGCAGGCATAGTGATGACTATGGAGCTTTTCGATATTCAACCGAGCGAACTTAAATTCACTTGTAAGTATAGGAGAAAACATTGTTCCTTTTTATATATTGTTGTTATTCATGGTGAGCATCCAATTATATGTTATCAGGCAAGGTAAAAGCGACTGCTTCAGATTTTGACTTGCATAGAGTTTCTAACTTCTAACTGCCTCAAATTGTTTTACATGAAAGTGAGCTTGAATCACGATATAAAAAATTACGTATTAGACTGAATTGTTGCTCATACGCTTGTAATGAAAAGAAATCAGACCCAATCTTTTGCACTATTTAGCCAGTGGGAGATTATTATTTTTTTTTTCTTATTCACACCTCCTATTCTCACAAGAACTTGTATTAAATTAATTCATAGGTATGTGATCACCGAGTGAACTTATAACCTCTAGGTTCTCCAAACACTCTGACCATTAGGCCAATCCATGATGGTTTGTGAGTTTGTTTTTTGACCTGAGAAGTTAAAGTGTTCTATGAGATTTTTGTGTTGAACTAAAAAAAGTGTGCTTTATGAGATTCACTTGTTAACTAGAATTTTTAAGATTTAAAAGAATCCTAATCTCCATACCTGTTTGTATCTGCATGTAGTGCAATGGAAAAAGAAAAAGATAGAAGAATGTTCTTGTTTATGCACTCATTTCCTGCAGTGTTATTTTAATAAGTTTTGCACCCTTTCTTTCTCCAGTTGAGTTGAAGAGGCAAAGTTCGTGCTTGATACAACTTATCAATAAATCCGAGCAACATATTGCTTTCAAGGTGAAGTATTGCAAATGAATCACACAAAATCTTTTCCTGCCAATAATGCTATATACCCTTTTAATGTTGTTTCTGTTATAATTTTAGTTAGTAGAAATCTAAAAAAAAAAAAAGTTTATTCCACGTATGCCATTAAAAAACGAACTTGTTCACAGGTAAAAACTACATCTCCTAAGAAGTACTGTGTGCGACCCAATACTGGCATCATTAAGCCCAAGGATACGTGTGACTTCACAGGTTATTACTGCCTATCATTCTCTTAAAATGTTGGAACCAATATGAATTAACCTTGTGGTTACAACAATAATAGTCATGTAAAATTTTAAATGATTAAGGGCTTAGAAGGAGAACGAGTTCAAATGATGGTGGCAATCTAGCTAGCCTAGGAGTAGTATCCTACAAGTTTTTCCTTGACTACAAAATATAGTAAGATCATATGTATCTATATATTTAATGTTGGTGGTGTTAACATGAAGTTGGCTGTTAGACATAAATATCTACTGGTTTTTATACACCAAATTGCCAATCCCTCTTATTTCAGTTCTGAGGCTTCAACTTCAAAAACCTTAGTTTTTTTTCTTCCAATATTTGTTCATTTTTATTTTTTGTATTTATGCCATGATTTTGACTCAGATGGATTACTTGTTGTTTGGTCTTGGATCTATGCAGTCACCATGCTAGCTCAGCGTACGGCTCCACCTGATTTTCAATGCAAAGACAAGTTCCTGGTCCAAGGCACAGTCATCCCCTCTGGAACATCTGATGAGGACATCACATCTGACCTGGTGAGAATTGTAGTTGTTTCTTGTTTCTTATTTCGCTGCCTTGTTCTAAGATTTTGTTATGCAAAGCAGTTTGCAAGAGATAGTGGCAAGCACATTGAAGAGAAGAAGCTGAAGGTTATTCTAGTAAGTGCAACTACAACACCACCTCCTGTTTTGTTACCAATTAATGGAGAGTCAAAATCAGATTCAAATCTTGAAACTTCCTTTCCAAAAGATAGAATGCAGACAGGAGTTGAGAACATACGTCTGCCTCTTAAGGTACGAGTAACAGTGCACCTTTCATGTGTTATGTTGTGCTTCTGTTACAGCTCTTCTTTATTTCTCGCTCCCGTTGACTCTCCACTTTTTTCAATCTGGTTGGAAGGAAGCTCCAGTTTCAAACTTGAGGATACTCTTCTATATTCTATTCTATAATATGCATATTTCTGATATGGAATGAAGCTTATAGGTTGCTTACTATTATTTATGTATGCTCACACTTGTGGAAATCATGGTTGGATTGTGGTTGAAACTTTTTTTTTTTTTTTGAGTTTTATCTCTTGACTAGAAATTGATATATTCTAGGTTGCAGAAGATGCCAACGGACTCGATATGCCCGTACATTTATCTCCACCTTATAAGGTAGGACTGTGAAAGCAACTGTCATGTTACCTGTGCTTATACTCTTGTCAAGGCCTCTCTCTAATTTTTTATTGTAAAGGGATTTCCCATTGAAGTGTATGTCTGTTTATCATTGTTGCAATTTTGGAATCCTCGTTTTTGTTGTCTTAATATTGCAGGAAAAGCTATGTAGGGTCGGATTTCTTCTGTATGGTTCATCTATGTTCTACCTTTTTGTCCAAAATATGATCCCAAAAATATAACATATCCAATTTAGAAGAAACCCCCGTAGACGCCACCGATTGCAAAATTGGACTTTTTTCTTTGTGTGTTTGAAACTTTGAACTACGATCTATATCAGGTTGCTGAGGGTGTTGAGAAAATTGATACTTGTAAAGATTCATACGAGGCTAGAGCAACTGATGAAGTTGCTATGAGACAAGATGAGGATGTGGTGGCCAGACCAATTGACAATTATGAAATCACACAAGCTGAGGGATTTGAGGAATCGAAACCACCAAAGGATCTTCGAAAGTCAAACTTAACGAAAGACTTTGATGAACTGAAATCAAAGCTAACACTCATGGATGCAGAACTACTAGAGGTAGACTCTTTTGTTCTTCTTTGGAGTTAGAATATTAAGTACTTTCGGTTTGTGCCTCTCACTTTCTCATTAATACAAACAAGAAAATTAACTGTGGTAATTGGAAAGTTACATTTAATTGATTGGATTAGTTTATGACTTGTGAGTAAAACTTCTGCCTTCCGCAACATCCTCAGGTTTTTTAATTTAGAGGTGTTGAAATGTTTATTTCCTTTTGCAGGTTTGTTGAACTTAAAAATGTTTATTTCCTTATGCTGCTAACTATGTCTCTACTGTGATGACTTCTTAATTCTCTAGGCAGAAAATAGTGATAGTATTTGAGTAATCAGGATTCAACCCACCTAGCAACTTAGGATTTTGAGAGTTAGGTCTCTCACTAAGCCTGGATTATATCACCTGGATCTTTGACACTACCTTTATTTTTTATTTTATTTTATTTTTTTTGATGAGAAACAAGAACAATCTTTTAAGCCACAGGTCCTATTATTGGTTAGGTGCAAGAATTTCTAACGTCCCGATACAACTTCCGTATTTGTTGGTTTTTTTTTTTGAGTTCAATAACAATTGGGGTGAAGAATTCTAACTCATGATTTCTTAGTCATAGATACACATTGAACTATGACTCTTGTTGGCAACTTTCGTATTTGTTAGTTGTTACTAGATATATCCAAATTAATTTTCAGTTATTAATTAAGACTTTGTTTACAAATGCAGGCTGAAGCTACCGTAATGAGGCTAAAACAGGAGAGGATGGTAACCGCACAGGAAA